>JAHHZJ010000012.1:0-150384 GCA_021437245.1 Aegilops speltoides
AAAGTGGGAGAGACAGGTCACCCGCTTAGCCACCTTATGCACCTAGTGCATGTCATCAGTGGAACTGTCTCATGTAAGCGTCACGTAAGGTCGGTCCGGGCCGCTTCATCCCACGATGCCGCCGAAGCAAGATAAGACTAGTAGTGGCAAGAAAATTGACAACATCTACACCCACAACTAGTTTGTGTTCTACTCGTGCATAGAAACTACGCATAGACCTAGCTCTGGTACCACTGTTGGGGAACGTTGCAGAAAATAAAAAATTTCTACGCTTCACCAAGATCAATCTATGGAGTCATCTAGCAACGAGAGAAAGGAGTGCATCTACATACCCTTGTAGATCGCGCGCGGAAGCGTTCAAGAGAACGGGGTTGAGGGAGTCGTACTCGTCGTTATCCAAATCACCGGAGATCCTAGCACCGAATGGACGGCACCTCCGCGTTCAACACATGTACGGTTGGGAAGACGTCTCCTCCTTCTTGATCCAGCAAGGGGGAAGGAGAGGTTGATGGAGAGCCAGCAGCACGACGGCGTGGTGGTGGATGCAGCAGCGATCTCGGCAGGGCTTTGCCAAGCACAGCGAGAGGGAGAGGTATCACGGGAGGGAGAGGGAGGCGCCAGGGGCTAGGGTGTGGCTGCCCTCCCTCCCCCCTCTTTATATAGGGCCCAGGGGGGGCTCCGGCCCCCTTGGAGATCCAATCTCAAGGGGGGGCGGCGGCCAAAGGGGGTGGCTTTTCCCCCCAAGGCAAGTGAGGCGCCCCCACCCCTAGGGTTTCCAACCCTAGGCGCACGGGGGCCCAAGGGGGGGCGCACCAGCCCACCAGGGGCTGGTTCCCCTCCCACTTCAGCCCATGGGGCCCTCCAGGATAGGTGGCCCCACCCGATGGACCCCCCGGACCCTTCCGGTGGTCCCGGTACAGTACCGGTGACCCCCGAAACTTTCTCGATGGCCGAAACTGGACTTCCTATATATAAATCTTCACCTCCAGACCATTTCGGAACTCCTCGTGACGTCTGGGATCTCATCCGGGACTCCGAACAACTTTCGGGTTACCGCATACTAATATCTCAACAACCCTAGCATCACTGAACCTTAAGTGTGTAGGCCCTATGGGTTCGGGAGACATGTAGACATGACCAAGACGCCTCTCCGGTCAATAACCAATAGCGGGATCTGGATACCCATGTTGGCTCCCACATGCTCCTCGATGATCTCATCGGATGAACCACGATGTCGAGGATTCAATCAATCCCGTATACAATTCCCTTTGTCAATCGGTACGTTACTTGCCCGAGATTCGATCGTCGGTATCCCAATACCTCGTTTAATCTCGTTACCGGCAAGTCACTTTACTCGTAACGTAATGCATGATCCCATGACCAGACACTTGGTCACATTGAGCTCATTATGATGATGCATTACCGAGTGGGCCCAGAGATACCTCTCCGTCATACGGAGTGACAAATCCCAGTCTCGATTCGTGCCAACCCAACAGATACTTTCGGAGATACCCGTATTGCACCTTTATAGTCACCCAGTTACGTTGTGACGTTTTGCACACCCAAAGCACTCCTACGGTATCCGGGAGTTGCACAATCTCATGGTCTAAGGAAATGATACTTGACATTTGGAAAAGCTCTAGCAAAGCGAACTACACGATCTTGTGCTATGCTTAGGATTGGGTCTTGTCCATCACATCATTCTCCTAATGATGTGATCCCGTTATCAATGACATCCAATGTCCATAGTTAGGAAACCATGACTATCTGTTGATCAACGAGCTAGTCAACTAGAGGCTCACTAGGGACGTGTTGTGGTCTATATATTCACACATGTATTACGATTTCCGGATAACACAATTATAGCATGAACAATAGACAATTATCATGAACAAAGAAATATAATAATAACCATTTTATTATTGCCTCTAGGGCTTATTTCCAACATTAGTTCCCCCGGGGGTTCCGATAACCCTCCGGCACTCCGGTTTTTCCGAAACTTCTCCGGAACATTTCTGGTGTCTGAATATAGTCGTCCAATATATCAATCTTCATGTCTCGACCATTTCGAGACTCCTCGTCATGTCCGTGATCACATCCGGGACTCCGAACAATCAATCTTTGGTATATCAAAACATATAAAATCATAATATAACATATAAAATCATAATATAACTGTCATTGCAACGTTAAGTGTGCAGACCCTACGGGTTCGAGAACTATGTGGACATGACCGAGACATGTCTCCGGTCAATAACCAATAGCGGAACCTGGATGCTCATATTGGCTCCTACATATTCTACGAAGATCTTTATCGGTCAGACCGCATAACAACAAACGTTGTTCCCTTTGTCATCGGTATGTTACTTGCCCGAGATTCGATCGTCGGTATCTCAATACCTAGTACAATCTCGTTACCGGCAAGTCTCTTTACTCGTTCTGTAATACATCATACCGCAACTAACTCATTAGTTGCAATGCTTGCCAGGCTTAAGTGATGTGTATTACCGAGAGGGCCCAGAGATACCTCTCCGACAATCGGAGTGACAAATCCTAATCTCGAAATACGCCAACCCAACATGTACCTTCGGAGACACCTGTAGAGCACCTTTATAATCACCCAGTTACATTGTGACATTTGGTAGCACACAAAGTGTTCCTCCGGTAATCGGGAGTTGCATAATCTCATAGTCATAGGAACATGTATAAGTCATGAAGAAAGCAATAGCAACATACTAAACGATTGTGTGCTAAGCTAACGGAATGGGTCATGTCAATCACATCATTCTCCTAATGATGTGATCTCGTTAATCAAATGACAACCCATGTCAATGGCTAGGAAACATAACCATCTTTGATCAATGAGCTAGTCAAGTAGAGGCATACTAGTGACACTCTGTTTGTCTATGTATTCACACATGTATCATGTTTCTGGTTAATACAATTCTAGCATGAATAATAAACATTTATCATGATATAAGGAAATAAATAATAACTTTATTATTGCCTCTAGGGCATATTTCCTTCACCAGCCCCTATAGTGCTCACGGATTTTGACAAGGTTCTTGCAGGCCAAGCCCATAACCCTGAGCGCTTTTACATCATCGGTGGTTTCCACCATAGCGAACTTGTAATCGGTGTTGTTGACAAACCTAGCGAAACGGTCGAAAGGCTCTGTGGCCATGCAGTAGAAGTAGATGAGGATATGATGACGCACACACAACTGGGCGACGGCAACCTTGTGATCTATGTTGGGACGACCGGTGGTGTACTGGAAGTCGATGTCGACCGCCTTGGACTTGTCTCGAGCAAGCAACTGCTCAACGGTGTTGATGTACGTCACGGCCGGGGCGATGGTGTACACCACCGGGAGATTCGTCTTCCTCGCGTGGGTCTCCACTTTATGCTCACTGAACTCCATTGGAGCGTCGCTAGACATCCCCTCTCTATGTGTCGTCGTGGGTGTGCTTGTTGTGTTGTGGGGCGCGATCGAAAGATTGAAGAGATTAAGGTTATAATGGCCGCGGAAATTAAAGGGGAAGCCGGATGGCCTGGAATATCAGCACACCCTGATGGCAGTTCTAATTTGCAGCGTGTAACTCTATCGTGTTGCACGTAACTGCATCATGTGGCGACGCACGCGTCGCAACCGCATGCATATGCCCCCCCCCGACGTGATCGTGCGCAGGCCCAACTACTGGCCGAGCGCGCGCGGAGGGATGCGAGCAGAGCGCTCCACGGTCGCCTCAACGGCGAGCAACCATATATATGCATGTAGCAGTTGAACACGCAAGGAAAATTTGTCCACAAGTCGAGCGCCGCGGTGCCTAACGGCGAGCACAGCGCGTTGCGGCACCTAACGGCGAGCAGAGCTTGCCGAGGGACACGAGCAGAGGCCAGCACAGTGATACATGGCAAATAAGACATACTATGCGAGCGATGTCGGAGACATCAAGCACGAATCAGATTAGAGTTGCGTGTGCGATATGTGGCATATAGTTGATCCATCCGAGCAGTTTGTGATTGAATAAGCCGTGTGTGTTGTGGGTAAACGCTTGCTGGTATATAACCTTAAATTTAACCAACAAAATGTTAATGCATGTTACAAAAATTATATAACTAGAAACTATGTTCAAATACGAATCCAACGATATAATCTTTGGCGACATGCATTCATATTTTATTAGTTAAATCCTACTTATAAACTAGGATGGGGTATTTGAAAGCACAAATGCTCCCTGGGTGATTTTGGTAATTAATGTCAACAAACCTCTTGTTGAACTAATACCTTTATCTAGTATATTTCAGATAAATCCAACTGTGGAGTGGCATGGACAAGAGGATGTGGAACCCCTTCAAGATGCTAAGGAGAAAGGATTGGCTCAAGCTCAAAGCTCAGGACTCTACATTTTCTATTTCAGTGATCCAAGATCATATTGAGTCCATAGGAAAGCCAATACTATTAAAAGGGGATGAGGTGTTGCTTAATGGCTCGCTTGCTTAGAGTGCTTAGTGATATGCTCCAAAGCCCTCAGCTACTTTCCCATATCCACATATGTCCCTAAAAGTCAAACTCGGCCCCACCGATTTGATCTATCCGGCACCACCGAGTTCATTTGACATAGCCACTGCCAGAAACCCTAATCAATTCGGTCTCACCAATGGGATCTCGGTCTCACCGAGATGGGCTTGCAAACTCCCTGTTGTCTATTACAATATTCTCGGTCTCACCAAGAATATGTAATCGGTCACACCGATTTTGTCTGACCAACTCTCTATTTTGCTTATTACCAAATAGGTCCAACCGAGTTTGTGTGAGTTGGTCAAACAGAGATGAGGTTCTACCCTAACCCCTGCACATTGGTCCCACCGAGTTGATCATATCGGTCCCATCGAAATTCCTAACGGTCACATTTTTAACTAAATTGGTCCGACCGAGTTTTCTGATTCGGTCCCACTGAGTTTGGTAAATTATGTGTAACGGTTAGATTTTGTGTGAGACTATATATACCCCTCCACCCTCTCCTCATTCGCGAGAGAAGCCATCAGAACATGCCTACACTTCCAGCATTCATTTTCTGAGAGAGAACCACCTACTCATGTGTTGAGACCAAGATATTCCAATCCAACCATATGAATCTTGATCTCTAGCCTTCCCCAAGTTGCTTTCCACTCAAATCATCTTTCCACCAAATCCAATCCTATGAGAGAGAGTTGAGTGTTGGGGAGACTATCATTTGAAGCACAAGAGCAAGGAGTTCATCATCAACACACCATCTATTACCTTTTGGAGAGTGGTGTCTCCTGGATTGGTTAGGTGTCACTTGGGAGCCTCCGACAAGATTGTGGAGTTGAACCAAGGAGTTTGTAAGGGCAAGGATATCGCCTACTTCGTGAAGATCGACCCTAGTGAGGCAAGTCCTTCGTGGGCGATGGCCATGGTGGGATAGACAAGGTTGCTTCTTCGTGGACCCTTCGTGGGTGAAGCCCTCCATGGACTCGCGCAACTGTTACCCTTCGTGGGTTGAAGTCTCCATCAACGTGGATGTACGATAGCACCACCTATCGGAACCATGCCAAAAACATCTGTGTCTCCAATTGCATTTGCACACTCCAATCTCAACTCTTTACTTTCTTTCAAGTTGCATGCTTTACTTTCCGTTGCCCATATACTCTTTGCATGCTTGCTTGATATGTATTGTGAATGGTTAAACTTGTGCTTAAACTCCACCTAAACTTGAAAAACTTAAAAACTGCCAACTTTGTGTGTTAAGGGTCTATTCACCCCCTCTAGACACCTTTTCTCAATCCTTTCAATTGGTATCAGAGCATTGGTCTCCATTGCTTTGGTTTAAACACCATTGGAGGAAGATGGATGGGTCTACTTTGGGGAGTCTTAGACATAGAGTGCCTATACTTGATGGAGAGTACTTTCATGAGTGAAAAAATGAGATGCTTGTGATTTTCAATAAATATCATTTCAACAAGTACATTACTAGCCCTTGTGCACCTCATGTTGATCCTATGCATCCTACCCTTAATGAGTCAGCTGACATGATTTGCAATCTTAGAACTGTTAATCTTATCACTAGAGGTTTGCCTAGAAACTTGATTGGTTGCTTGCCTACTCTTAAGTGTGCCTACACTATATGGAGATTTCTTGAGGAACGATTTCCAAATTATTCCTTGCAAAATCTAGATGAGATTCTTCATAAGTCTATTGCCTTGAGTAAGATGAATTCCAATGATCCTAAGTTTGGTGATTGTCTATTTGAGCTTACAAATCGTATGCGTGCCAAAGGAGATGTTGGAATTATTAGCAATATTATTTCTGAAGCTATTAGAATTCATAAACAAGATCATTGTCAAAATCATTTATCTAATGAATAATCCTCTTTAGGAATTGATCCACGACATGACGATGTTGAACATGGATACTGTGATGAGGATGATGATAGTGACTATGATCTTGATGATTCAATGAGACACTTTGGTCTTATGGCAAATCTTCGAGGATACATGGCAGGGGGAAAGGAATGGGTCCTTGATAGTGGATGTGCCGATCACATGACCGGAGATAAAGATATGTTTCGTGAGCTTGCTGAAAACAACGACCCTCGAAAGTAAGTCACTTTTGGTGATAACTCAAAGGGTAAGGTGGTTGGCCTTGGTAAGGTGGTCATCTCACATGATAGCTCCATACAAAATGTCATGCTCGTTGAATCTCTTGGCTATAATTTTCTTTCTGTTTCTAGACTAGCTGACTTTGGTTTCAATGTCCTATTTACCAAAGTAGATTGCCAAGTGTTTCGTTGAGATAATCATAAAATAGTCTTTACCGGTATACAAAAAGGTGATCTATACATTGTTGATTTCACTAAAAAGGCTCAACCTAGAACTTGCTTGATTGCTAAATCTTCTAAAGGCTGGTTGTGGCATAGACGGTTAGGTCACGCGGGCATGCGAAACCTTGACAAGCTTATTAAAGGTGATCATATCCTTGGTGTCAAAGATGTCATATTTGATAAAGATAGACTTTGCAGCGCTTGCCAAGAAGGAAAACAAGTTGGACGAAGCCACCCCATGAAGAACATCATGACCACAAGGAGACTGCTCGAGCTACTTCACATGGATCTTTTCAGTCCCAATGCTTACAAAAGTCTCGGTGGAAACTCATTTGGTCTAGTTACAGTTGATGATTTTTCAAGATTTACGTGGGTGTTCTTTCTCGATGATAAATCGCAGGTCCAAAAGATCTTCAAAAACTTTGCTAGGAAGGCCCAAAATCAATTTGAAGTGAAGATCAAAAAGGTTCGCAGAGACAACGGAACTGAGTTCAAGAACGCCAATGTGGACACCTTTCTTGACGAAGAAGGGATTTCACATGAGTTCTCGGCTACGTACACACCTCAACAAAATGGAGTTGTTGAGAGGAAGAACCAAACTCTCATAGAAATGGCAAGAACGGTGCTTGATGAGTACAAGACGCCAAATCACTTTTGGGCGGAAGTGGTTGAGACAGCTTGTCATGCGACAAATCGCTTGTATCTTCACAAGCTACTTGGCAAGACGGCATACGAGCTCCTCACCGGTAACAAACCCCAAGTTGGATACTTTCGAGTATTCGGCTCCAAGTGCTGCATTCTTGATAAGCATCGTCGTTCTAAATTTGCTTCTAAATCTCATGAAGGTTTCCTACTTGGTTATGGCTCATACTCTCACACTTACTATGTCTACAACAATTTCACCCGAAAGGTTGAAGAGACGGTAGATGTGAAGTTTGATGAATCTAACGGCTCGCAAGTAGAGCAATTGCCAATTGATGTAGGAGATAAAGATCCTTCGGAAGCAATCCAAGACTTGTCTATTGGCAAGGTCCGTCCAACGGAGGTGAAGGAGAGTACCTCATCCGTCCAAGTGGAAGCCTCTACCTCACGACAAGGTGAACCAAGAGTTGATATGGAGGCATTGTCAGGACCCCGATCCTATGCCACACCGATCTAGCATGTAACACCTCATATCACTTTGTGGCCTCACGCACGGTATTACCACGTGTGTCGCCTTACCAGGCCCGGGACCGTTTGCGCCTTTTGGCTCACGTATATGATAGTGTCGCTAGCATCCATATGACAAAGAACCCGGGCTGACATGGCTATTCGTGAACCAAAAGTGGCGCTGACTTACAGGGACATGCATACATGACCTAGCGACGAACGTGTCGATCAACAGCGAATGAATCCCAAGTCATAGCAAGCTACAAGGACTTAAAGGACCACCGCGTGATATTTCCCTGAAGGGCCAGACACAAGAACAAAGAAGGACAGATGCCGGCTAGCCTAAGTGTTCCGAAGCAGTAGCAAGCTACCATGGCTCGGTGGAAGCACTAGGAGACATTTCCCGGTAAGAGAGGCTACCAAGGATAAACAACTAGATAGTCAGATCCCACACATACCAAGCATTTCAATAACATACACACAATATGCTCGATATGTGCAAATACAACATGGCATCACAACATGACTCTACAACTCAAGTATTTTATTCAATAGGCTCCGAGGAGCGAGATGTTACAAACATGGGTCTCATGACCCAACATTCAGAGCATACAAGTCAAAGCACATGCGGAAGCTTAACATGTCTGGGTACAGACAACTACAAATGAAAAAGACTGAGAAGCCTGACTATCTACCAGATCCTGCCGGGGCACAAGATCGTAGCTAAGGTAACAAGCTAAACGTCGAAGTCCACACGGAACTACTAGTGAGACTGGAGTCTCTCTTAAAAAACATAAATTAAGCAAACGTGAGTACAAATGTACCCAACAAGACTTACATTAGTACTAACTACATATGCATCAGTATCAACAAAGGGGATGGTGGGGTTTAACTGTAGCAAGCCAGCTTTGGCTCGGTGGCTATCCTGAACTACGACTACAAGTAACTCTTTTGAGGCGGCGCACACAAGTCCACATATTCACCATATCAATACACCACTATGGACATAATTATGAACATCGTTGGTTCTGATTTGATTTGACAATAATCCATACTCAAATCAAAGATTGGATAAGATGACATGTCCATTAACTAATCATGAGGGTCAATCGATGGAAATACCATCCTTCTTCAACACACATACAAGATATCCCTTGATATGAGCTAAGTGGATTAAGTTTTTATCCTTCAACTCTCCAAGTCGTTGTTCAGCTTAACCAGCTAGCTCAGGGGTATCCAACACAGATTCTTGGAGAAAGGGTGGTTTACAAGGAAACCAACATGATCACGAACTTAACATAGCGGTCAAGTGACGACCTGGTGATGCTTCCGAGAAGATATTTTGAAAAAACCACGAACCACCGATATGTTACTAAGCTCGAGAACAATCTTGCTTTTCAGGGCAAGGCAATATGATTAAAAGAGCGAGGGATTGACACAATCCTAACTCATTGATCTAAGAGTGCACCGGAAATAAGGACTAGATGGCATGATCAACCTTAGGATGATGATTCAATAATCAATACGCTAAGAATGAGGTTATTGTCCTTTAACTACCCAGCAACAGAGTTGCTAGGAGTATAGATTTCACACATCACGATTCACTTGTCGGTATTCCGGTTGCAACAACACGGAAACTGAGAAAGGAATAATGAGGGCGAGAAGTGTCACTGTTTTAAGAGTTCATAGGCTGGTGTGCAATTCCCATGACATTCTTGATATAAAGATGGTAATACTCCAAGGTAGAACAGAATCAAAAGTTGGATTGGCATTTTGATTTGCGGATTACAAATGCTTTGACCCAATCCCGGATATGGATGAGGTACTGGAGTTTGTTTCTCCTAGTCATTCTGGAACAAAATGGCTTAACGGATCACAGGAGTAGTAGGCATCGATGAACACGAATGCACGACTACTCCTAACTATCAACTGATAGACGAAGATCAGAATACAACTAAGGAGGGACAACTCAAAGGAATGCATGATTTTCTGAGTTGTGGATGCATAGATTAGTATGTCGAACAAAGCTCAACATATTTCTTCCGGATAACCCATGCGGAAAGGTAGAACTGGCAGAGTCACAACATAGAATCGAGAACTCATCAGGAGCACTCTGATTGTGATCTTTCGGTTCAGCGAGGAACTTCTACCATAAGCAGTTCATGGTATTTAGAAGAAGGATATACCATGAACCTCGAGGACTAATGCAAAGCTTAATAATACCCCAAATGAACTAGCAAACACTAACAACATGAAGTATGTAGAGTGAATCTCGGGTTCAAGAACCCAGGAATAGAATACCTACCAACTAAATGGCATCACAGGATGCTTTCGAGAATGATGGCCAGAATCATCACACTGGGACACAGAACATGGCTAGATTACTAGGTGATACTCTAGACATCTAGGGTCATAATAATAGCTCCAACATATACGTCGAGGCAATGAAGTACATCAACACACTAGTTAGTGTGGTTGGTCTGGCACAAAGGAACTTCGGAATGGTAAGAAGGGATTTTGCAAATGCATCAGACTGTTTAGTGCTACGTCTCGAGCTTGCGTTGGTTTTCCCCGAAGAGGAGGGGGTGATGCAGCACAGTAGCGTAAGTATTTCCCTTAATTTTTATAGAACCAAGGTATCAATCCAGTAGGAGGTCACGCGGAAGTTGCTCGTACCTGCACAAAACGATAGCAACTCGCAACCAACGCTTAGGGGTTGTCAATCCCTTCACAGTCACTTACGATAGTGAGATCTGATAGAGATAATATTTTTGGTATTTTTGGTATAAAGATGCAAAGTAAAAAGGTAAAAGCAAAGCAAGTAAAATAAAGTGATAGAGATTGATATGATGAGAATAGACCCGCGGGCCATAGGTTTCACTAGTGGCTTCTCTCAAGAGCATAAGTATTCTACGGTGGGTGAACAAATTACTGTTGAGAAATTGATAGAATTGAGCATGGTTATGAGGTTATCTAGGTATGATCATGTATATAGGCATCACGTCCGTGACAAGTAGATCGAAACGATTCTGCATCTACTACTATTACTCCATTCATCGACCGCTATCCAGCATGCATCTAGAGTATTAAGTTAAAAACAAAGTAACGCCTTAAGCAAGATGACATGATGTAGAGGAATAAATTCATGCAATATGATAAATACCCCATCTTGTTATCCTCGATGACAACAATACAATACGTGCCTTGCAACTCTTTCTGTCACTGAGTTAGGACACCGCAAGATTGAACCCAAAGCCATGCACTTCTCCCATTGCAAGAACTACCAATCTAGTTGGCCAAGCCAAACGGATAATTCAAAGAGACTTGCAAAGATAACTCAATCATACATAAAAGAATTCAGAAAAGATTCAAATATTATTCATAGATAAGTTGGATCATAAACCCACAATTCATCGGTCTCAACAAACACACCGCAAGAAGAAGATTACATCGAATAGATCTCCACGAGAGAGGGGGAGAACATTGTATTGAGATCCAAAAAGAGAGAAGAAGCCATCTAGCTACTAGCTATGGACCCGAAGGTCTGAAGTAAACTACTCACACTTCATCGGAGGGGCTATGGTGTTGATGTAGAAGCCCTCCATGGTGGATGCTCTCTCCGTGAGCTCCTAACAGCCCCAAGATGGGATCTCGTGGATCTGAAGGTTGCGGCGGTGGAATTAGGTTTTGGCTCCCTTCCGATCATACTGGGATACGAGGTATATATAGGAGGAAGGAGTACGTCGGTGGAGCTCCGAGGGGCCCACGAGGCAGGGGGCGCGCCCAGGGGGGCGCCCTCCACCCTCGTGACCTCCCCGGAAACTTTTTGGATCAGGGTCCAAGTCTCCTGGATCACGTTCGGTGAGAAGATCACGTTCCCGAAGGTTTCATTCCGTTTGGATTCCGTTTGATATTCTGTTTCCTTGAAATACTGAAATAGGCAAAAAAACAGCAATTCTGGGCTGGGCCTCCGGTTAATAGGTTAGTCCCAAAAATAATATAAAAGTGGAAAATAAAGCCCAATATAGTCCAAAACAGTAGATAAAGTAGCATAGAGCAATAAAAAAATTATAGATACGTTGGAGACGTATCAGGCATCCCCAAGCTTAATTCCTACTCGTCCTCGAGTAGGTAAATGATAAAAAGAAGAATTTTTGATGCGGAGTGATACTTTGGCATAATTTCAATGTAAATCTTCTTAATCATGGCATGAATATTCAGATCCGAAAGATTCAAGATAAAAGTTCATATTGACATAAAAATAATAATACTTCAAGCATACTAATCAAGCAATTATGTCATCTCAAAATAACATGGCCAAAGAAAGTTCATCCCTACAAAATCATATGGTTAGGCTATGGTTCCTTTTCGTCACACAAAGATGTTCCCAACTTCTATACCCCCGATGACAATCCAAGCAATTGTTTCATACTCAAATAATCTCAAACTCTTTCAACCTTCACGCAATACATGAGCGCGAGCGATGGATATAGCACTATGGGTGGAATAGAATATGATGATGGGGATTGTGTGAGAAGACAAAAAAGGAGAAAGTCCCATATTGACGAGGATAATCAACGGGCTATGGAGATGCCCATCAATTGATGTCAACATGAGGAGTAGGGATTGCCATGCAACGGATGCACTAGAGCTATGAATGCTCAAAAAAAGAAAACTAAGTGGGTGTGAATCCAACTTGCTTGCTCACGAAGACCTAGGGCACTTTGAGGAAGCCCATCATCGGAATATACAATCCAAGTTCTATAATGAAAAATCCCCACTAGTAAAAACAAGACAATTTATGAGACTCACTATATGAGAAACATGGTGCTACTTTCAAGCACAAATATATGAGACTCACTACATGAAGAACAAGGTGCTACTTTGAAGCACAAGTGTGGTAAAAGGATAGTAACATTGCCCCTTCTCTCTTTTTCCCTCATTTTTTGGGCCTTCTTTTTTTATTTGGCCTTTCTCCCTTTTTTTTTCCGTCCGGAGTCTCATCCCGACTTGTGGGGGAATCATAGTCTCCATCATCCTTTTCCTCACTGGGGCAATGCTCTAATAATGATGATCATCACACTTTTATTTTTCTTACAACTCGATATTACAACTCGATATCTAGAACAAAGATATGACTCTATATGAATGCCTCCGGCGGTTTACCGGGATGGCGCAATGAATCAAGAGTGACATGTATGAAAAATAATGCATGCTGGCATTGCCACAAATACGATGTCAACTACATGATCATGCAATGGCAATATGACAAAGTAAAGTATGTCATGATGAACGGAACGGTGGAAAGTTGCATGGCAATATATCTCGGAATGGCTATGGAAATGACATAATAGGTAGGTATGGTGGCTGTTTTGAGGAAGATATAAGGAGGTTTATGTGTGAAAGAGCGTATCATATCACGGGGTTTGGATGCACCGGCGAAGTTTGCACCAACTCTCAATGTGAGAAAGGCAATGCACGGTACCGAAGAGGCTAGCAATGGCGGAAAGGTAAAAGTGCGTATAATCCATGTACTCAACATTACTCAAAAGAACTCATATACTTATTGCAAAAATTTAGAAGTCATCAAAAATCAAGTACTACGCGCATGCTCCTAGGGGAATAGATTGGTAGGAAAAGACCATCGCTCGTCCTCGACCGCCACTCATAAGGATGCACAAGCCAGGTACACTTCATGTTTCAAATTTGTTACACAACTTTAACCATACGTGCATGTTACGGGACTTGCTAACTTCAACACAAGTATTTCTCAAATTCACAACTATTAAATTAGCACGACTTTGATATTATCACCTCCATATCTCAAAACAATTATCAAGCATCAAACTTAATTTAATTCACTCAAAAAGAAAGTTTCACATATCTTGAACACCAAGTATATTAACATCAAGCAAATTACCATGCTATTAGCGACTCTCAAAATAATATAAGTGAAGCATGAGAGATCAAGTTTCTTTAAAACAAATCCACCACCGTGCTCTAAAAGATCTAAGTGAAGTACTAGAGCAAAAATTATCACGCTCAAAAGATATAAGTGAAGCACATAGAGCAAAACTCTCAAGCTCAAAAGATATAAGTGAAGCACATAGAGTATTCTAACAAATTTCAATTCATATATGGTTCTCTCAAAAGGTGTGTACAGCAAGGATGATTGTGTTAAACTAACAAGAAAAGACACAAATAATACAAGACGCTCCAAGCAAAACACATATCATGTTGGTGAATAAGAATATAGCTCCAAGTAAATTACCGATGGAAGTGGACGAAAGAGGGGATGCCTTCCGGGGCATCCCCAAGCTTTGACTTTTTGGTGTCCTTGAATTATCTTGGGGGTGCCATGGGCATCCCCAAGATTAGGCTCTTGCCACTCCTTGTTTCATAATCCATCAAAAGAATTCCCCCAAAACTTGAAAACTTCACAACACAAAACTCAACAGAAATCTCGTGAGCTCCGTCAGAGAAAGAAAACAAAAGACTACTTCAAGGTACTGTAATGAACTCATTCTTTATTTATATTGGTGTTAAACCTACTGTATTCCAACTTCTCTATGGTTTATAAACTAATTTACTAGCCATAGATTCATCAAAATAAGCAAACAACACACGAAAAACAGAATCTGTCAAAAACAGAACAGTCTGTAGTAATCTGTAACTAATGCAAAGTTGTGGAACTCTAAAAATTCTAAAAAAATTGTAAGTCCTGAAAAAATTTGTTTATTGATCATCATCAAAAAGAATCAACGCAAAAGCACTCTCCAGTAAAAAATGGCAGCTGATCTCGTGAGCGCTAAAGTTTCTGTTTTTCAGCAGAATCAAATCAACTATCTTCGTAGGTTATCCTATAGGTCCTACTTGGCACAAACACTAATTAAAACATAAAACCACATCCAAACAGAGGGTAGATGGATTATTTATTGCTAAACAGAAGCAAAAACAAAAAACACAAAATAAAATTGGGTTGCCTCCCAACAAGCGCTATCGTTTAACGCCCCTAGCTAGGCATTGAGAATTTTAATGATGCTCACAAGAAAGACAAGAATTGAAGCGCAAAGAGAGCATCATGAAACACGTGACAAACACATCTAAGTCTAACATACTTCCTATGCATAGGCATATTATAAGCAAACAAATTTGCAAGGCAAACAAAAACTAGTATATGCAAGGAAGAACAAAGAGATGATAGCAATCTCAACATGAAGAGAGGTAATTTAGTAAGATGAAAATTTCTACAACCATATTTTCCTCTCTCATAATAATTACATGTAGGATCATAAGCAAATTCAACAAAATAGCTAGCACATAACATATTCTCAACACGATCCACATGCATGTAAAGTTGACACTCTTCCAAAATAGTGGGATTAACATTAACTAAAGTCATGACCTCTCCAAACCCACTTTTATCAAAAATAC
Source organism: Aegilops speltoides (assembly GCA_021437245.1). NCBI lineage: Eukaryota > Viridiplantae > Streptophyta > Magnoliopsida > Poales > Poaceae > Aegilops > Aegilops speltoides. The sequence continues at coordinate 15,429 of JAHHZJ010000012.1, forward strand.
CATAAGATTGAACATTCTCCAAATATGTGGGATCTAAAGTTGACACTCTTCCAAACCCACTTTCAATATTATTGGAAACACTATTACCAATCTCATATTCATCATGGGGCTTAAATAAATTTTCAAGATCATAAGAAGAATCACCCCAATCATTACAACAAGTAGTAGACATAGCAAAACTAGCATCCCCAAGCTTAGGGTTTTGCATATTATTAGAACAATTGTCATCAAGAGAACTTATAGTAAAATCATTGGGAATCATGCTTTTTATTCAAAGAGTTATCGTGAATCTCTTCATAAAGTACTTCATCACAATTTCTAGATTCACGAATTTCAAGCAAAACTTCACAAAGATAATCTAGTGCACAAAACTCACTAGCAATTGGTTCATCATAATTGGATCTCTTAAAAATATTGGCAAGCGGATGAGGATCCATAAACTTTTAGCAAGCGAAGATGCAAGCAAAAAGAAGGTACAAGCAAACATAAGATCGAACGGAAGAAGGGCGAATAAAATGGCAAGGGTGAAGTAGGGGAGAGGAAAATGAGAGGCAATGGCAAATAATGTAATGCGAGAGGTAGGGATTATGATGGGTACTTGGTATGTTGACTTTTGCGTAAGCCTCCCCGGTAACGGCGCCAGAAATCCTTCTTGCTATGTCTCGAGCTTGCATTGGTTTTCCCCGAAGAGGAGGGGGTGATGCAGCACAGTAGCGTAAGTATTTCCCTCAGTTTTTGAGAACCAAGGTATCAATCCAGTAGGAGGTCATGCGCAAGTCCCTCGTACCTGCACAAAAACGATAGCAACTCGCAACCAACGCTTAGGGGTTGTCAATCCCTTCACGGTCACTTACGAGAGTGAGATCTGATAGAGATAATATTTTTGGTATTTTTGGTATAAAGATGCAAAGTAAAAAGGTAAAAGCAAAGCAAGTAAAATAAAGTGATAGAGATTGATATGATGAGAATAGACCCGGGGGTCATAGGTTTCACTAGTGGCTTCTCTCAAGAGCATAAGTATTCTACGGTGGGTGAACAAATTACTGTTGAGCAATTGATAGAATTGAGCATAGTTATGAGGTTATCTAGGTATGATCATGTATATAGGCATCACGTCCATGACAAGTAGATCGAAACGATTCTGCATCTACTACTATTACTCCACTCATCGACCGCTATCCAGCATGCATCTAGAGTATTAAGTTAAAAACAGAGTAACGCCTTAAGCAAGATGACATGATGTTGAGGAATAAATTCATGCAATGATAAATACCCCATCTTGTTATCCTCGATGGCAACAATACAATACGTGCCTTGCAACTCTTTCTGTCACTGAGTAAGGACACCGCAAGATTGAACCCAAAGCCATGCACTTCTCCCATTGCAAGAACTACCAATCTAGTTGGCCAAACCAAATGGATAATTCGAAGGGACTTGCAAAGATAACTCAATCATACATAAAATAATTCAAAAAAGATTCAAATATTATTCATAGATAAGTTGGATCATAAACCCACAATTCATCGGTCTCAACAAGCACACCGCAAAAAGAAGATTACATCGAATAGATCTCCACGAGAGGGGAGAACATTGTATTGAGATCCAAAAGAGAGAAGAAGCCATCTAGCTACTAGCTATGGACCGAAGGTCTGAAGTAAACTACTCACACTTCATCGGAGGGCTATGGTGTTGATGTAGAAGCCCTCCATGGTGGATGCTCTCTCGTGAACTCTAACAGGCCCCAAGATGGGATCTCGTGGATCTGAAGGTTGCGGCGGTGGAATTAGGTTTTGGCTCCCTTCGATCATACGGGGGACGAGGTATATATAGGAGGAAGGAATGCGTCGGTGGAGCTCCGAGGGGCCCACGAGGCAGGGGGCGCGCCCAGGGGGGCGCCCTCCACCCTCGTGACCTCCCCGGAAACTTCTTGGAGTAGGGTCCAAGTCTCCTGGATCACGTTCGGTGAGAAGATCACGTTCCCGAAGGTTTCATTCCGTTTGGACTCCGTTTGATATTCTGTTTCCTCGAAATACTGAAATAGGCAAAAAATAGCAATTCTGGGCTGGGCCTCCGGTTAATAGGTTAGTCCCAAAAATAATATAGAAGTGGAAAATAAAGCCCAATATAGTCCAAAATAGTAGATAAAGTAGCATGGAGCAATCAAAAATTATAGATACGTCGGAGACGTATCATTTAGAAACCTGGAATGACTCGGACGGCATAACGATTGTAAATGCTCGGAAAGATTTAAGACATCCTGCAAATGGTGGCATAACCACTCAATCGTCACAATATCAAGGTTACGAGATCAACTATGAACACACGGAGGTAGTATAAACTGAGCTGAGGCTTAAACTCCAACAATCTTATAAGTCTACGGATTAGTAACACATGATCCTGATAGAAAGAAGACATAGTGTAGGATCGGAAGTATGTCTAGAGGGGGGGTGATTAGACTACTTGACAACTTAAAAGTTTTGCCTTTTGATTGGAGTAGTTTCTTAGCAAGTTCACAATGATGACCAAGTCAAGTATCACCCTACACATGCAATTCTAGAGTTGTGGCAGCGGAAAGTAAATTGCACGTATAGTAAATGAGAGGTGGAGAAGAGCAAACGCAAGTTGGAGACACGGAGATTTTTTCTCGTGGTTCCGATAGGTGGTGCTATCGTCAATCCACGTTGATGGAGACTTCAACCCACGGAGGGTAACGGCTGCGCGAGTCCACGGAGGGCTCCACCCACGAAGGGTCCACGAAGAAGCAACCTTGTCTATGCCATCATGGCTTCCGCCCACGGAGGACTAGCCTTACTCGGGGTAGATCTTCACGAAGTAGGCGATCTCCTTGCCCTTACAAACTCCTTGGTTCAACTCCACATCATGACGGAGGCTCCCAAGTGACACCTAACCAATCTAGGAGGCACCACCCTCCAAAAGGTAATAGATGGTGTTGGTGATGATGAACTCCTTGCTCTTGTGCTTCAAATGATAATCTCCCCAACACTCAACTCTCCTCACTGATTTGGCTGTGGTGGAGGAAGGGATTGAGTGGAAAGCAACTTGGGAAGGCTAGAAATCAAGTTTCATATGGTGGGAGTGGAGCAACTTGATCTCAACACAAGGGTAGGTAGTTTTCTTCTCGAAATGTAAGGTAGGAGTGGTAGTACTTTCGATGGCTCTCTCCACGAATGAAGAGGAGGTGGAGGGTATTTATAGCCTCCACACAAAATCCAACCGTTACACACATTTGACCAATCTCGGTCGGACCGAAGTTGACAACTCGGTGAGACCGAAAGTTCAAATCTTGTGAGCGTTGGGATTTTCAGTGGGACCGAAAATACAATCTCGGTTAGTCCGATTCTTCCAAAGTCTAGGGTTTGCCAATCTCGGTGGGACCGACTTTCTCATCTCGGTGACACCGATTTGAGTCTGAAGGTTCTGAAGCTTGGCAACACCAATTTCGAATGACCGAGTTTGGAATCGGAAAATCCGAGATTCTTAGGGTTTGGGTATATGGTGAGGTGGTTCATCTCGGTGTGGTGAGTTTGGAATCGGTGGGACCGAGATTACTTATGAGTTTATGTTGGAGTGAAAGATTGCTGATAGTTTGAGAGATAAATCACTAAGCACTTAGAGCAACCAGATCATCATCATAACCTCATCCCTTTTAATAGTATTGGCTTTCCTATGGACTCAATGTGATCTTGGATCACTAAACCAAAAATGGAGTCTTGAGCTTTTGCCAATGTTTTCCTTAGCATTTTGAGGGGTCCACATCATCAGTCATTGCCATACCCATATCACTGAACTTTCTGAAATATTCTCAAGAAATGATTAGTTCAATGATATATATGTTGTTATTAATTACCAAAACCACCCGGGGATTAGTTGCACTTTCACATAGCCTAGTTCCTTAACCCCGTAGGAAAGATAAGATGACTCGGTCAGAGGGCATGAGGTATAAGGAGTAAAAAGAGCCTTACGTTCCCATCCACAATCAATTCACTTATATAACTAAAGAATTTCTAGACTCAACTTCAACCAGCTTGGCTTGGTAATCCTACAGGCAGTCAGGCTCTGATACCAAAGCTGTTAGGGCCCCGATCCTATGCCACACCGATCTAGCATGTAACACCTCATATCACTTTGCGGCCTCATGCACGGTATTCCCACGGGTGTCGCCTTACCAGGCCCGGGACCGTTTGCGCCTTTTGGCTCACGTATATGATAGTGTCGCTAGCATCCATATGACAAAGAACCCGGGCTGACATGGCTAGTCGTGAACCCAAAGTGGCGCTGACTTACAGGGACAGACATACATGACCCAACAATGAACGTGTCGATCAACAGCGAATGAATCCCAAGTTGTAGCAAGCTACAAGGACTTAAAGGATTACCGCGTGACACTTCCCCGAAGGGACAGACACAGGAATGAAGAAGGACACATGCCGGCTAGCCTAAGTGTTCCGCAGAAGTAGCAAGCTACCATGGCTCGGTGGAAGCACTAGGAGACATTTCCCGGTAAGAGAGGCTACCAAGGATAAACAACTAGATAGTCAGATCCCACACATACCAAGCATTTCAATAACATACACACAATATGCTCGATATGTGCAAATACAACATGACATCACAACATGACTCTACAACTCAAGTATTTTATTCAATAGGCTCCGAGGAGCGAGATGTTACAAACATGGGTCTCATGACCCAACATTCAGAGCATACAAGTCAAAGCACATGCGAAAGCTTAACATGTCTGGGCACAAACAACTACAAATGAAAAAGGCTGAGAAGCCTGACTATCTACCAGATCCTGCCGGGCACAAGATCATAGCTGAGGTAACAAGCTAAACGTCGAAGTCCACGCAGAACTACTAGTGAGACTGGAGTCTCTCTTCAAAACATAAATTAAGCAAACGTGAGTACAAATGTACCCAGCAAGACTTACATCAGTACTAACTACATATGCATCAGTATCAACAAATGGGATGGTGGGGTTTAACTGCAGCAAGCCAGCTTTGACTCGGTGGCTATCCTGAACTACGACTACAAGTAACTCTTTTGAGGTGGCGCACACGAGTCCACATGTTCACCATATCAATACACCACTATGGATCCGCTCCCATCTCCCTACGAGAATGCCATCCATAGCACTCATGCTTATCTTGCGTATTTTAGAGTTTCCACTTTCACTTGTCTATGAACTGTATATATAGGCAACCCAGAGGTCCTTTACCGTGGACGCGGCTATTCGAATAGATTATGTTAACCCTACAAGGGTGTACTTCTTCACACATGCTCTTACCACTTACCGTCGTTTACACGACATGTACTCGGCAACCTTCAAGCGGAAGCCCAACGAGGGTGTCGGCCACGGCCTACCTAAACACTAAAGTCTCTAGTCTAGGTTTATTGCCTATTCAGGTTCCATCTGCAGGGAGTCCAGCCGAAGTTTCCACATACGGCCCCGAACGATGTGAGCAGGGTTCCCAAGACACCAAACGGGCGCCCGGTACACTGATAACCCACAAGAGTAGGGGATCGCAACAGCTTTCGGGGGTTAAGTATTCAACCCAAATTTATTGATTCGACACAAGGGGAGCCAAAGAATATTCTTGAGTATTAGCAGTTGATTTGTCAATTCAACCACACCTGGATAACTTAGTATCCACAGCAAAGTAGTATGATAATAAAGGCAACAGTAGCAAAAGTAATGTTTTGGGGTTTTGTAGTGATTGTAACAATAGCAACGGAAAAGTAAATAAGCGAAGCACAAGATGTGAAAAGCTCGTAGGCAATGGATCAGTGATGGATAATTATGTCAGGTGCAATTCCTCATGTAATAGCTATAACACAGGGTGACACAGAACTAGCTCCGGTTCATCAATGTGATGTTGGCATGTATTCCGTAAATAGTCATACGTGCTTATGGAAAAGAACTTGCATGACATCTTTTGTCCTACCCTCCCGTGGCAGCGGGGTCCTAGCGGAAACTAAGGGATATTCAGGCCTCCTTTTAATAGAGAACCGGAACAAAGCATTAACACATAATGAATACATGAACTCCTCAAACTACGGTCATCACCGAGAAGTATCCCGATTATTGTCACTTCGGGGTTGTCGGATCATAACACATAATAGGTGACTAGACTTGCAAGATAGGATCAAGAACACACATATATTCATGAAAACATAATAGGTTCAGATCTGAAATCATGGCACTCGGGCCCTATTGACAAGCATTAAGCATAGCAAAGTCATAGCAACATCAATCTCAGAACATAGTGGATACTAGGGATCAAACCCTAACAAAACTAACTTGATTACATGGTAAATCTCATCCAACCCATCACCGTCCAGCAAGCCTACAATGGAATTACTCATGCACGGCGGTGAGCATCATGAAATTGGTGATGGAGGATGGTTGATGATGACGACGGTGACGAATCCCCCTCTTCGGAGCCCCGAACGGACTCCAGATCAGCCCTCCCGAGAGAGATTAGAGCTTGGTGGCGGCTCCGTATCATAAAACGCGATGAAACTTTCTCTCTGATTTTTTCTCCGCGAGACGGAATATATGGAGTTGGAGTTGAGGTCGGCGGAGCCTCAAGGGGCCCACAAGACAGGGGGCGCACCCCCACCCTCGTGGACAGGGTGTGGGCCCCCTGGTCTTGATTCTTTCGCCAGTATTTTTTATATTTTCCAAATAGTGCCTCCGTGGATTTTCAGGACATTCCAAGAACTTTTGTTTTCTACACATAAAACAACATCACGGCAGTTCTGCTGAAAACAGCGTCAGTCCGGGTTAGTTTCATTCAAATCATGCAAGTTAGAGTCCAAAACAAGGGAAAAAGTGTTTGGAAAAGTAGATACGTTGGAGACGTATCAACTCCCCCAAGCTTAAACCTTTACTTGTCCTCAAGCAATTCAGTTGATAAACTAAAAGTGATAAAGAAAAACTTTTACAAACTCTGTTTGCTCTTGTTGTTGTAAACATGCAAAGCCAGCATTCAGGTTTCAGCAAATATTATGAACTAACCATACTCACAATAACACTTAGGCCTCAGAATTACTTATATCAATAGCATAATCAGCTAGCGGGCCATAATAATAAAACTCGGATGACAACACTTTCTCAAAACAATCATAACATGATATAACAAAATGGTATCTCGCTAGCCCTTTCTGAGACCGCAAAACATAAATGCAGAGCACCTTTGAAGATCAAGGACTGACTAAACATTGTAATTCATGGTAACAGAGATCCAGTCAAGTCATACCCAATATAAACCAACAACAATGAACGCAAATGACAGTGTGCTCTCCAGCGGGTGCTTTTTAATAAGAAGGTGATGACTCAACATAAAAGTAAATAGATAGGCCCTTCACAGAGGGAAGCAGGGATTTGTAGACGTGCTAGAGCTCGATTTTAAAATAGAGGTGAACAACATTTTGAGCGGCATACTTTTGCTGTCATCGCAACAACTCTGAGATGGCTGTATCTTCCATACTACATGCATTATAGGCAGTTCCCAAATAGAATGGTAAAGGTTTATACTCCCCCAACCACCAATAAGCATCAATCCATGGCTTGCTCGAAACAACGAGTGCCTCCAACTAACAACAGCCCTGGGGGAGTTTTGTTTAATTATTTTGTTTTGCTTTGATCTTTTTGGATCATGGGACTGGGCATCCCAGTTACCGGTCCTTTCTCGTGAATGAGGAGCGGAGTCCACTCCTCTTGAGAATAACCCACCTAGCATGGAAGATATAGGCAGCCCTAGTTGAAACATGAGCTGCTCGAGCATACAAAACAGAATTTCATTTGAAGGTTTGGAGTTTGGCACATACAAATTTACTTGGAACGGCAGGTAGATTACCTCATATACGAAGGTATGGTGGACTCATATGGAACAACTTTGGGGTTTAGGGAGTTTGGATGCACAAGCAGTATTCCCGCTTAGTACAGGTGAATGCTAGCAAAAGATTGGAAAGCGACCAACTAAGAGAGCGACAACAGTCATAAACATGCATTAAAATCAATTCACACCAAGTACAAGCATGAGTAGGATATAATCTACCATGAACATAAATATCATGAAGGCTATGTTGATTTGTTTCAACTACACGCGTGAACATGTGCCAAGTCGAGTCATGCAATTCATACAAAGGAGGATACCATCCCATCATACCACATCATAATCATTCTAATAGAATGTTGGCGCGCAAGGTAAACCATTATAACTCATAGCTAATCAAGCATGGCACAAGCAACTATAATCTCTAAATGTCATTGCAAATATGTTTACTTCATAATAAGCTGAATCAGGAATGATGAACTCATCATGTTTACAAAAAAAAACGAGAGAGGTCGAGTTCATACCATCTTTTCTCATCTCAATCAGTCCATCATATATCATCATTATTGCATTTCACTTGCACGACCGAACAATGTTGAGAGTGCTAGTATCGACTAGAGGGGGGGTGTGAATAGGCAATTTTTATGAAAGTCTTCAAAACCTGGAAGTTTCGTAGACAAATAATAGAAATGACCTAGTCGATATGCAGTGGAAGGTAAACTACCATAAGCAAGCCATAGTCAAGTATGCAATGAAGTGTAAGTACAGGACTAATAGCAGCTAAGTAGTAATGATCAGGATGGAAGATAGTATGAAGCCAATCAACAGTACTAGTCAAGCAATGAAGTCAAACAGATACACAGATAGGCAATGACTTCACGAAGACAAACTTAAGTAAAGGATGGAAAGGGATAGAACCAGTCGCTTGTTGAAGACACAGGATTTGTTGGACCAGTTCCAATTGTTGTGACAACTGTACGTCTGGTTAGGGAGGCTGAGGTTTAACTCAGAAGACCGTGTCTTCACCTTATTCCCTTGAGCTAAGGACACCGGTCCTCGCTCAATCACTCGTAAGTCTTCAAGGTAGACTTCCAAACCTTCATAGACTTCGTTCACCGCAATCCACAATGACTCTTGGATGCTCAGATTACGACGCCTAACAATTTGGAGGATTCACAGTCCTCAAGTGTAATAAGTCTTCGGTCACATGCAGAAAGACTTCAGTGATGCCTAACACTCTTTGGCTCTGGGTGTTTGGGCTTTATCCTCACAAGGATTTCTCTCTCTCAAAGGCTTCGAGGTGGGTTGCTCTCAAACGACAAAAGCTGTGCACTAACTCTGAGCAGCCACCAATTTATGGTGTAGGGGGTGGGCTATTTATAGCCACTAGGCAACCCGACCTGATTTGTCCGAAATGACCCTAGGTCACTAAGGAACTGACACGTGTTCCAATGGTCAGATTTCAAACACACACGACAACTTTACTTGGGCTACAAGCAAAGCTGACTCATCCAGCTCTGGATAAGATTTGCTCTCATTGTCTTCGCTCAAAGACATAGGATTTGGGTTGAGCATCACTTCAGTCACTCTGACTTAGTTCACTTGGACCCCACTTAACAGTACGGTGGTTCCTATGACTCAACAAAGAAGAAGAGGAAACAATGAAATCACACAGTCTTGGCGCTCCACAGTCTTCACGTAATGTCTTCTCAGGTCATAGTATTCAATATGAATATCTTCTCATACCACCATTGTCTTCAATGTCTTCATACATTTTTAGGGGTCATCTCTGGTAGGTAAACCGAATCAATGAGGGACACTACCTGCGTTATCCTGCAATTCTCACAAACGATTAGTCCTCAACCAACTTTGTCGTCAATACTCCAAAACCAACTAGGGGTGGCACTAGATGCACTTACAGTCTCCCCCTTTTTGGTGATTGATGACAAACTGGTTGAAGTTTTCAACGGGGATAAAGTATGTGAAATTGTAAGGATAGGGAATTGTCTTCATATGTAGCAAGGGCTCCCCCTGAAGATGTGCATATAAGTAATTTGCTTTTGGAATGCAAATGCACATGGCAGGTTGTACTTGTGGAGATCCACTTCTACTTATGAAGATAATTCATCATGCATGAAATGATATAGCAAGTAGAATGACATGCATAATGAAAAATGGACATATGCAGAATGATCTAAGTGCGGAAGTTATCATCGCACATGCGGAATTTATCATCGCATCACAGTAAAGCAAATAAGTAGCAGACGACCATCAAGTTTAGGTGTTACAACTCAAAGAACCAAATGTTTAAAAAGCAAGAGTTGTAAGCACGAGGCAAAATATAATGCAACCGCCCATATGAACCCGCTTGAAGACTATCAACTCATACGCTTCTCCCCCTTTTGTCAGTAAGGACCAAAAAGGTTTGAAGACATAGAGTATCTACTCGTCCTCATGAGTAGGTGAAGCAGCAGGATTGTCGTTGTCGGTTGGCGGTGCAGACGTACTTGGTGCAGTGTCGATGCGTGCAGAGTTAGGAGGTGGTGAAGTAGCATCATCTTCATCATCGATCACTCTGGCATTTACCGTTGCCGCGGAGGAAGAATAGTCAGAGTCTTCAAGAGATGGAGTTTGACGTAGGATAGCAGTCCGTGGAGGAGTGGAGTCGAACTTGAATCTTTCATTGAAGCCATCATCTTGAAGATCTGCTTCAGCACTAAGCAGCGTCAAACTCTTCCAAGATCTCCAGCAGGTTTCATGAGTAACAAATGCATTCTTGGTGGCAAGGTTTCGAATGCGATTGACATCCACCAAGAGGCTTTGCATCTGTCTCTTGAGCCAATAGTGATGCTTATACTGTCTCTGATGAAGTGCCACACGAAGTTCTCGGTCATTGAGAACACGAGAGCGCTTCCGAGGCCTTTGGGCAATGGTGCTTTCAGTGGCTTCAGTAGGTGCATGATGAGGCAGACGAGTATTTCCAACCATTGGATAGATTCGTGTTGCTGCTTGGACGCCTTCAATAGGTTGAGTGAAGCTTTGGTGCTCGACATTCTGAAGACAAAGAGGCTTCTTGGCAGGGTCAGAGTATATGGCTTCAACTGACATATCAACCTCTGGTAAAAAGATCAGATGATTGCGAGCAGATGGTTGATAGTTGACAGATGAGTGTCGCTTGATGAGGCGCATGACCCATGGAGCATAAAACTTCAGACCAAACAGGTCAGATCCAGAAGCAGCAAATTGCCTGATGAAGAATTCTTGAGTATTGAAGCTGATGCCATTGAGAATGTAAAAGATCAATGTCTTCATAGATCCTTCAAGCTTGGCCGCTGATGAATGTCCTTTGATAGGCCATAGAGTTCGCCTGATAATATGATATATTGTGCGCGGCAGATACTCAAGGTCTTCAACAAAGAACTCTTTTGGATATTCAGCGTCAGATGGCAAAGGCTTCATCATGCTCAACATCTGGCTCATATTAGGTTCTGGCTTATGGAAGATGCTCTCCAATGCATTGCGGTGTAGTTGACAATCAGGTTCATATAGTTCTCCGGGAGTGGCTAGGCCTGTAAGCTCAATGATATCCAGAGCTTTGGCTTCATGATGAACATTTCCAGTCATCCACTCAAGAACCCATGTCTTGATATCTCTGTTGTAGCCGCGAATGTGTAGAGTAGCATAGAATTGAAGCAATAGCTCTTCATTCCAGTGTTCTTTGTCTGTCACAAAGTTGAGCAGACCAGCATCACGAAAGTAATCAAGTGCTTCTTCTAAGCACGGCAGTCCAGCAATAGCTTCAGTGTCAAGGCGCATATGAGGGAAAATGCACCCTTGATCTTATAGAACGCAGGAGTAATAGCTTCGCTGCTAATAGCTCCAGAACCGATTTGATGATATCCTTGGCTTGGAGTAGGGGTTCTTGGTGCTGTCAAAGAAGGTATTGTGGCTTTTGAAGCCATTTGCATTGAAGGACCCTGGTGAGTTTGATGCACTGAAACCTTGGCGATCTTGGCTTTGGCTTCGGACACGAGGCCTATGCTCAACATGATAATCAAATTGAGGTCCGAGGCGATGGCGGAGGTACGAGAATGGGCCATTGGACAGTGGTTAGCTGACCATGACTGTATGCTTGCTCAATTGTATGGGGCCTTGGTGGCGGAACAGAGCAAGGGCAACAATCGAGGCTTCAGTGCTGCATGCCAGTGCTTGAAGCATTTCCTCATTAGCCGGGAGCGTGGCGCATTAGCCGAGCACACTGGTTGGTGCATGCTCCACATTAGCGTCAGCCATGACTACGTCATTGGCTTCATTGGCGTTGGTGGTGGCAGCTTCAACATTTTCAACCTCCTCTTGATGAACAGGAGGGTCGGGCACTGGCACGTTCACATCAGGAACAACTTCTTCAATCACTGGGGAAGTAGGGACACGTACGTCTTCTTGATTGTCCTCGGCTGATGCAGCCGGAATGTCTTCAGCAGCTTGGGCTTCAGACTCGAAGACATTCACAGTTGGAGTGGGTTCAGAAAATACTTGACGTGCAACAGGCTGGCGTTGCACTTCTCCTTCTGGAACGCTCGACAGAGGGACTTGAGGCCTTTGTCCTTTGCGAAGCCTGCGAAATGCTGGCAACGCCTTAGGAGATGGAGTTGGCTGGGCCTCATAGTCTTTATCTTCTTATTGCACGGGTGGTGTAGCTTGTTGTTGTTGTTGGGGAGTACTGGGGGAGTCTTGTTGTTGTGGGTGATCAGCCCACGATGCATCCTGAGCAGTTGGCGTCAGAGGACGACCAATGTTGATGAGTTCGCTGTTCGTAAAAACATGCAATGATACCACATTGTGTTCAATCTGAGGAAGAACTTCATCATCTTCAACATTGTCATCATGACCAATGTCTTCAGCAGTGGTGGGTTCATCTGCTGGAATATCTTCAGCTTCATGAGCCTCTGTGGAAGCAGGCTCATGAACTATCATCCTTCTTTCTTGATGTTCTGACGCAGGGCGAACCACTGAAATAGGTTCAATAACTAAGGGCTCTGTGGAAGCAGCCCTAGTCTTCTTGGTCTTGCGCTTCTTCTTGGATGGAGCGGCATCAGAGGCTTCAGTATTCTTCCTCTTTCTGGCTTCAGCCTCTGCAGCCTTTGTCTTCTTCTGTTCTGAAGCGGTTGTGGTGACCTTTGGCTTCGAGCCAGTCATGCTGCTTGGGAAGATAATGCGAGGGGCTTCTTGACTTGAGGGCGCAGGTGGAGCGGTAGATGGCTTCTTCTTCTTTGCAGCCATCCTGGGGTCAATGCCAGGGCGTCCAAGAGATTTGCGCTTCTCTGCCTCATTGTAGGCAAGCACACACTTATCATCCAAACTCTTCATGCGCTCACGAGAGCCTTGAGATTTTTGGCGCTTCTTGAGAAAAGCTTCTTTAAGCTCATGCAGCATGACCTTGAAGTTTCTGACGTCTTGAACACTTAGCTTGGCCACTTGCTTCTTGAATTGAGCCTTTTCATAATCAATCTTGTTCTTCAGCTCAACAATGCGCTGAGCGAGAGCTAGCTCAGAAGCAATGGCGCCATTGAAGGCGACGCTGAGGCCAATGGGAAGTTGCAAGTCTTCAAAGCTGAGATTTGGTGTGTAGAACCACTCACCAATGAAGTTGTGAATGATTGCCACATCGAAGAGAGGCAGGTTGTTGAAGATTTCTGCTTCTTCCTTGCTCTTTATCAGTTGCTCAAGTGCATCATCAACAAGATCTTCATCACTGGACAGATCAATGGGTTCTTCGCGCAGAATGGCGGCAGGAGTCAAGGCTTGATCAGTATGCCTGACAAGTTGCTTTTTCTTCTCCGTCTTCTTGGAGATACGGATTGATCTTGACCGCATAATCGGCTTCGTGGAGGTGCGATGGCGATTAACCATACGAGAAGTTTTTGGAGGTGCAGCTGATCTAGAAGCCTTTGGCTTCTTTTGCTTCTGCGGCTTTGGTGGAGGAGCTCGAGCTTCATCAGAGTCAGCATCATTATCAGAATGATCTACTCTGGCACCCTGAACCAAGATGTAGGTGATGAGGCCGTCAAGGTTGGAGAAGGGGCCGATGACACTGGGTTCTGCATCACAAGAGCCGTCAGCACGAGGAGCAAAGGGACCAGGGTTGAAGTCCAATCCCAAAGACTTCTTGTTTTTCTTGGCCGAAGCCTGAGCGCAATTGAAGGTTGTGCTTGAAGAGAGCATCGTCACGACACCAGAGTAGTGACGTGGGATCGGCGTTCTCAGGCTGAGGTCCATGGACCATGCAGGGATAGAAGCCTTGCGCAATAGCTTCAGCTCTGTTCTTGGGTTGAAGGCCTCGATAGAGAATATCACCCCAAGGTCTCTTGATAGCATTCTTCTCTGCATATTCCTTGGTCACAAACTTGTACTTGAACTATTCTTCAGCCCAATAGCGTCGAATCCATTGGATTCGTGTCTTGCGCTGATGGTAATTCTCTTCGGGATCTGTCTTGTAAAGCTCTGCTAGGTCATCAGGCAGATCTTTAGATGTTCCTTCTCTGTGCTATCTGCCACCCTTCCTTGCTGATTTTTCTGCAGCCATGAACTTCAAACTGAATGGCTTCAATACGTTCAAAGGCTTGAGACTTACGCTTGCTGGTCAAGCGAGGAACGCTTCAGGAGAATTGATATGATGCTATAAGTATTTCGCAAACGAATGCGGACTATGAGAACCAAGGATTCTCCCACGGACATGTACCTGTGACAGCATTAGAGATGCGAGGGAAGGGGAAGAGGTCATATGCATTCTCAGAAGATTTTGAAGATAAATCAGTTTGAAGACATTGACCTCATGATGCGAAGACATTCACTTATATAGGTGAGTTGGTTCCAGATTTGTACCAATCCGTGAATAAGTACAAGTGAGGAATCAAACTAGATATGAATCTAAGTGAATAGACTAGGTAGTATGAGATGCAGATAGAATAGATCTAACATTATGTAAGCAGAAAGCACTTTCGGTAAATAGGATGAGATCTTGAAGATCAAAAAGGCGGTAAAAATAGAGTTATAATTACCGCACGACGAACTGCTAGATGGGATGAATAGGAGACCGAGCAGTTCAGCCCACCGTGCCCTAACTTGGCGACGGAGGACATCTACGGCGACGGCGGACAGGACGATGTCCGCGGCCGGCGTGAGGACGGCGTCGGAGAAGTCGCGGCAGCTAAGCGCTTCGTCGCCAGCGTCGTCGAGAGCGAGCGGTGGCGCTAGGGTTTTGACGAGGTGGAGAGGTGGAAGAAGGATTTCTTTACCGCAGGGGACAAGTATTTATAAGTAGGTGTGCGGCACAGCGCAATTACGCTGGTGCCCCTGGCGGTTCACATCTGAGGGGCACGTGGCAAGCACGCAACATACTCAGAGTTGTCCCACGTTCCCACGCCCGCCAGGCATGTCGGAGAGTTGTTTCGGCTTCTCCGGATTTCAACAGTAAAGATAAGTCATTTAAAATAGATTTAATGTTTGTCTCTTTGCCTTCCGCTGACTAGAACGCAGAGAAGACTTTTGACAGTTTCAATAGAATGCATATGATTTGGACATATAGAGTTTGAGATAGAAAGCATAGAGTGGTTAGGGTCCGATCACATTCACTTAGTTCAGAAGATTCAACTTGAAGACATAGCTATAAGTGAATGCTGTAGAGGACAGAACACTAGTATATTCATATATATATCAGAAAGCAATCAAATCATCATAGCGCATAAAATCATGAAGATAAATTGAAACTGAAGACAAACCAAATGCGAAGTCTTTGCAAAAGTAACGCCATGAGTGAAACACTTTAAACAGAGAAATTTGGTGGTGGCGTTACCCGCCGTATAGGAAGTATTAGACCCAGACACGACGCACAATTATCATGGCGCTCCGAAGTCAAATTCCATGTTAATGTATTCACACTCAGAGTGTAAATCTTCATTGATTGAAGATATACATTACTTTGTGTGTTGCACATCTAAGTCATCAACATGCATAAGTGTTAGGATGTGTGCCTGATCACAGGACATTAGAGGATTCCAGGATATTTAGCTCACACCGTAACTTGCAAAACCTTTTCTCATCCAAGGGCTTTGTGAAAATATCGCGATTGCTCTTCAAAGTGTTGACGTGAATGATATCAATATCTTTCTTCATGACATGATCTCTCGAGAAAGTGATGACCAATTTCAATGTGCTTTGTCTTGAGTGTTGGGTGGATTGTTGGCTATCTTGATGGCACTTTCGTTGTCGCAGAAGAGAGGTACTTGTTTCAGTTGATGCCATAGTCCTTGAGAGTTTGCTTCATCCATAGAAGCCGAGCACAATAGCATCCAGCAGAATGTATTCAGATTCAGCAGTTGAGAGTGATACAGTTACGCTTCTTTGAAGACCAATGACAAGTGATTGACCAAGAAAATGACATGTGCCTGATGTAGACTTGCGATCCACCTTGTCACCAGCATAATCAGCATCCGAGAATCCAACCAAATCAAATTTTGAGCCCTTGGGATACCATAATCCGAGTGTTGGGGTGTAAGCCAAATATCGAAGAATTCGCTTCACAGCTAAGTGATGCGATTCCTTTGGTGCCGCTTGGAATCGAGCACACATGCAAACACTAAGCATAATATCTGGCCTAGATGCACATAGATAAAGTAAAGAACCAATCATAGAGCGGTATACCTTTTGATCGAACTCTTTACCATTGTTGTCGGGACCAAGATGGTGTTTGGCTGGCATTGGCGTCGTGTAGCCTTTGCAGTCTTCCATTCCAAACTTCTTCAGACAATCTTTGCGGTATTTTTCTTGAGATATGAAGATGCCATTTCTTTGCTGACGAATTTGAAGACCAAGGAAGAACTTCAGCTCACCCATCATGGACATCTGATATTGCTCTTGCATCATGTACCCAAACTCATCAGTATACTTCTAGTTGGTGCAGCCAAAGATTATGTCATCCACATATATTTGGCACACAAACAGTTCACCATCATATGTCTTCGTGAAGAGTGTGGGATCGAGGGATCCTGGTAGGAAGCCTTTGCTCTTCAGGAAGTCTTTGATCGTATCATGCCATGCACGAGGAGCTTGTTTGAGGCCATACAGTGCTTTGTTTAGCATGTACACCATATCAGGATGTTTTGGATCTTCAAAGCCAGGTGGTTGAGCGACATATACTTCTTCTTCAATCTTGCCATTGAGAAATGCACTCTTCACATCCATTTGATATAGCAAGATGTTGTGATGGTTGGCATAGGCTAGCAGTATGCGAATAGCTTCAAGCCTAGCCATAGGAGCAAATGTTTCATCGAAGTCAATTCCTTCTACTTGAGTATATCCTTGAGCCACAAGACATGCTTTGTTTCTGACAACTTGACCATGCTCATCTTGCTTGTTTCGATATATCCATTTTGTTCCAATAATGTTATGCTTGCGAGGGTCAGGTCGCTTGACAAGTTCCCAAACATTGTTCAGCTTGAACTGTTGAAGTTCTTCTTGCATAGCTTGAATCCATTCAGGTTCCATAAAGGCTTCAGCAACTTTCTTGGGTTCTGATATTGACACAAATGAAAAGTGCCCACAAAAGTTTGCTAACTGTGTTGCTCTTGAGCGAGTGAGTGGACCAGGTGCATTGATGCTGTCAATTATCTTCTCAATTTGAACTTCATTTGCAACACGTGGATGAACTGGACAAAGACTTTGTTCTTGCTGATCATTGTCATCATTGGGAGGATTGTCTTCAGTTTGAGCATTGTCTTCAGGTTGGCTTGGGGCAGAAATGATAAGTTCCTCTTCAGGTTGTGCTTCAGAAGGCATGATTTCACCAGTTCCCATCAGCTTGATAGATTTCACTTGGAGAAGCTTCATCTAGTGCACTTGGTAGGAGTTCTCTTTGTGAACCATTGGTCTCATCAAATTTCACATCCACAGTTTCAACGATCTTATAGAGATAGAGGTTGAAGACTCTGTAGGAGTGTGAATTCTTCCCATAGCCAAGCATGAAGCCTTCGTGAGCCTTAGGTGCAAATTTTGACTTGTGATGGGGGTCCTTGATCCAGCACCTTGCTCCAAATACCCTGAAGTAACTGACATTTGGCTTCTTGCTAGTAAGGAGCTCATAAGATGTTTTGTTCAGAAGCTTATGGATGTAGACACGATTGATGATGTGATATGTTGTATCAATAGCTTCAGGCCAGAACTTTCTTGGTGTCTTGTATTCGTCGAGCATTGTTCGAGCCATCACAATGAGGGTCCTGTTCTTGCACTCAACGATGCCATTTTGCTGTGGTGTGTATGGAGCAGAGAACTCATGAGTGATTCCCATTGTATCCAGATAAAGATCAAGTCCAGTGTTCTTGAATTCAGTGCCATTGTCACTTCTGATGTGCTTGATCTTCACACCATAATTGTTCATTGCTCGATTGGCGAAGCGCCTGAAGACATCTTGCACTTCAATCTTGTAGAGAATTATATGAACCCATGTGTATCTTGAGTAGTCATCAACAATGACGAAGCCATAGAGACAGGCAGTTGTTGTGAGGGTGGAGTAGTGAGTAGGTCCAAATAAGTCCATGTGTAATACCTCGAAGGGTTGAGATGTTGTCTTGATTGTCTTCGAGGGGTGCTTTGCCCGTGTCATCTTTCCAGCTTCACAGGCACCACACAGATGATCCTTCTTGAACTTGACATCTTCGATGCCAATGACATGCTTCTTCTTGACAAGTGAGTGTAAGTTCCTCATGCCAGCATGCCCCATCCTTCGATGCCAGAGCCAGCATTCAGAAGCTTTTGTGATAAGACATACGACAAGCTGTGGACCTGCTGAGAAATCTACCATGTATAGATCATCTTTTCGATACCCTTCAAAGACTAGAGACTTGTCAGATTCCATTAGTACAAGGCAGCAATATTTTCCAAATAGCACAATCATGTTCAAGTCACAAAGCATTGAGACAGACATTAAGTTGAAACCAAAGGATTCAACAAGCATCACTTTATCCATGTGTTGATCCTTTGAGATTGCAACTCTACCTAGACCTAATACCTTGCTTTTACCAGTGTCAGCAAATGTGATGTGACTCTTGTCGGATGGACGTAAGGTTGAGTCCATGAGAAGTCTTCGATCACCAGTCATATGATTTGTGCATCCACTGTCCATAATCCATTCTGAAGCTTTTGGTGATGTACCCTACAGTGCAGTTAGGAGGATAGGCTTCACAAGAGTGTTGTGAAGCATAAGCATTTGGCACATATAGGGATTGTCACAGCTTATATCAAAGTTAGGACATATAGTATGACTGATAAGCGATTCAGATGTGAAGTATATAGAATGACATTTTATCATGCGTCCTTAATGTGTTTTAGGTCCCCAGCAATAGTATTGGACGCCATTGATTGCTGGCTGGAGACCCTTTTCTGCAAAAGAGAGTTAGTTCTTCTTCGCCACCCACATCTTCAGGGGTGGCTTAGAAGCAATGAGTCTAAGTGCAGCATCTGAGAACTTCGGCTTTGAAGCCCTAGCAAATAGCCTTGCAGGAGATGAATGATACTCATATGAATAAGCAGAAAAGTTCTTAGTCCTATGAACATAGCGGTTAGAAGACACACGCTCATATTCATAAGTCTGAGCATGATTTCCCTGCAAAACATTGGCGTTAGGGTGACTCATGTGAGTCCTGTATCTGTATGAAGCCTTTGGGCCATATGAAGCTATATGTCTGGAATTTGTCTTCTTCCTTGGTGGTGTCATGACGACATTCACAGCAAGATTCTCAATGTACTGCTTAGGTACCCAGATCTTCTTCATAGGTGGTCCATTCCTGCAGTTAGTACCAATGTACCTGGCAAACACTTCACCATTCTGATTCTTGAACAGCTTATAGTTTGCATCAAAGGATTCATCAATGATAATAGGATTAGCACAGGTAAAGCCAGATAAAGTGGATGGATCTACTGAAGGTTCCTTTGCAGCAACCCATGTGGTTTTGGGGTACTGCTCAGGCTTCTAGTACGAGCCATCAACATTCATTTTCCTCTCGAACCCAACACCCTCTTTCCTAGGGTTTCGGTTCAGAATCTGCTTTTTGAGGACATTGCAGAGTGTCTGATGTCCCTTCAAACTTTTATACATCCCTGTTTCAAGCAATGTCTTCAACATAGCATTTTCATCAACAATAGCAGTGGTATCCTCCGCAGAGGGGTTAGTAACCACATCAGTAGGTGAAGACAATGAAACAGTAGCAGCAGTGGAACATTCAGCAACAGATGTAGCGTTATCATGCTCAATGCATTTTAGACATGGTGGTTCAAATCCATTATGTGTAACGCTGATTTGTTGAGTAAGTAATGAATCACGCTCCTTCCGAAGATCTTCATAATCCACTCTTATCTTTTCAAGGTCTAACTTTCTTTGAAGACATTCAGAAGAAAGCTTCTCATGATCAGACAAGAGATCATTATGTTGATCTTGAAGGGCGTCAAACTTGGCATGAAGCCTCTGAAGACTATCAGCCAAAGCTTTTGACTGATCCATTTCTTCACCCAACATATCATTGCTCTTACTAAGCATGTCTTGAACCTTTTCCAAGATTCTTTGCTGTTTAGTGGCAAGGGAAGCAAGCTTGACATAACTGGGGCCAAATTCATCATCGCTAGATTCAGAGAGGCAGCATTCAGTTACCTTATCACCCCTTGCCATGAGGCATGGTGAAGATGATGGCGATTCAGGTGCAAAAGTCATCTCTTTAAGAGACTCCTTGTAATCTTCAAACCAAGGATCATGACGAGTACGATGACCTTCATAGACCTCAGAAAGCCGGTCCCAGATTAGCTTCGCGTGATTGAGGTGCATAACATTCCTGAACTAATTTCGGGACAGATGAGAGCAGATGACGTCCTTCGCTGTAAGTTTCAGTAGAGTGTATTTGCGAATGTCATCAGCCTCAGCCATCTTGCATAGATCAGTGAGGCCAATCTCTGTGATGGTCCACAGTTTGCTATCCATTGCCATGAGTCGCTTCTTCATCATGGCCTTCCATCAGGGATACTCATGACCGTCAAAGGTGGGACAAGATATGTTCCTCAATCCTGCAGTCGACATAGCTGAAACTCCAGGTGGTTAAACCGAATCACACATAACAAGGGAGTACCTTGCTCTAATACCAATTGAAAGTGCTAGTATCGACTAGAGGGGGGTGAATAGGCGATTTTTATGAAAGTCTTCAAAACCTGGAAGTTTCGTAGACAAACAATAGAAATGACCTAGTCGATATGCAGCGGAAGATAAACTACCATAAGCAAGCCATAGTCAAATATGCAATGAAGTGTAAGTACAGGACTAATAGCAGCTAAGTAGTAAGGATCAGGATGGAAGATAGTATGAAGCCAATCAACAATAGTAGTCAAGCAATAAAGTCAAACAAATACACAGATAGGCAATGACTTCACGAAGACAAACTTAAGTAAAGGATGGAAAGGGATAGAACCAGTCGCTTGTTGAAGACACAGGATTTGTTGGACCAATTCTAGTTGCTGTGACAACTGTACGTCTGGTTAGGGAGGCTGAGATTTAACTCAAAAGACCATGTCTTCACCTTATTCCCCTTGAGCTAAGGTCACCCAGTCCTCGCTCAATCACTCTGGTAAGTCTTCAAGGTAGACTTCCAAACCTTCATAGACTTCGTTCACCGGCAATCCACAATGACTCTTGGATGCTCAGAACGCGACGCCTAACAATTTGGAGGATTCACAGTCCTCAAGTGTAATAAGTCTTGTGTCACATGCATGTAAAGACTTGATGATGCCTAACACTCTATGGCTCTGGGTGTTCGGGCTTTGTCCTCGCAAGGATTTCTCTCTCTCAAAGGCTTCGAGGTGGGTTGCTCTCAAACGACAAAAGCCGTGCACTAACTCTAAGCAGCCACCAATTTATGGTGCAGGGGGTGGGCTATTTATAGCCACTAGGCAACCCGACCTGATTTGTCCGAAATGACCCTGGGTCACTAAGGAGCTGACACGTGTTCCAACGGTCAGATTTCAAACACACACGGCAACTTTACTTGGGCTACAAGCAAAGCTGACTCATCCAGCTCTGGATAAGATTTGCTCTCATTGTCTTCGCTCGAAGACATAGGATTTGGGTTGAGCATCACTTCAGTCACTCTGACTTAGTTCACATGGACCCCACTTAACAGTACGGTGGTTCCTATGACTCAACAAAGAAGAAGAGGAAACAACGAAATCACACAGTCTTCGTGCTCCACAGTCTTCACGTAATGTCTTCTCAGGTCATAGTCTTGAATATGAATATCTTCTCATACCACCATTGTCTTCAATGTCTTCATACATTTTTAGGGGTCATCTCCGGTAGGTAAACCGAATCAATGAGGGACACTACCTGTGTTATCCTGCAATTCTCACAAACGCATTAGTCCCTCAACCAACTTTGTCGTCAATACTCCAAAACCAACTAGGGGTGGCACTAGATGCACTTACAGATGTGTATAATAATAATAGTGCACGTGAATTGGACTAAGTTGGAATCTGCAAGCATTCAACTCAAGAGAGAGAAGACAAGGTAATATGGGCTCTAAGTTAAATAAACAATCATGCATATGAGAGCCACTAAACGTTTTCAATATGGTCTTCTACTCTTGACCCCCAAAGAAAAGAAAAGAAAACAAAACTATTTACACGAGAAAGCTCCCAACAAGTAACAAGAAGAACGAGAAATCTTTTTGGGTTTTCATTTTAATTTCTACTACAAGCATGGAAATTAAACTAACTAAATTTTTTGTTTTTCCTTAAGGTTTATAAACACACACAAGAATAAGGCTAGAAAAAGAAAATTAAACTAGCATGGATAACACAATGAAAAAGTACGAGCACTGACAACTAGAATAGTGTGTGAACATAAATGTAAAGTCGATGAGAAATACGTACTCCCCCAAGCTTAGGCTTTTGGCCTAAGTTGGTCTAATGCCAAGGGTAGCCTGGCTGATATCCATAGTTGTAACTGGGGTCGTACTGAGATGCAGCAGCAAATGCCTCCTGAGCTACGGCATGCTGATGAGCCGCCTCGGCTCTCCTCTCGTGTTCAGCTGCTTCCTCCCTGGTAACAACATATCTTCCTTTTGCCTGACAATCAAAAAGGAGAGGAGCACGAAGAGTAACATGGACGACGTTGCGTCTGTCATAGATTAGTCAATATTGGAGGAATTGTTCATTCCTCCTAAGAAAATGACGATGGACCATAGCGTCATAATCTAAATAAGCAGGAGGTAATATCATATCCCCCTCTCGTGGGGCTATGCCAAGATAATTAGCCACACGGGTCGCATAAATTCCTCCAAATAGATCTCCAACCCTACCATTGTTATGCAACCTACGTGCAACTATTGCCCCCAAGTTGTAATCTTTATTACCTAACACGACACTCTTGAGGACACTAACATCAGGGACACACATATGACATGCTTCATCTTTACCGCTAATGCATCTACCAATGAAGAGAGCAAAATAATGTATAGCAGGAAAATGAATGCTCCCTATGGTAGCTTGTGCTATGTCCTTAGATTCTCCCACAGTAATACTAGCAAGAAAGTCTCTAAATTCAGATTTGTGGGGATCATTAATATTACCCCACTGTGGAAGTTTGCAAGCAGTTGTAAAATCCTCTAAGTCCATGGTATAAGAGGTATCATATATATCAAATAGGACACTAGGAGAATTACGTGTACAATTATATTTAAACCTTCGCACAAATGAATCAGTCAATTGATAGTACTGAGGACACTTATCTTGTAAGAAGTCCTCCAGATCAGCATTATGCACATATGCGTCAAATTCCTCCTTAAAGCCTGCTTCGACCATAAAATCGTTGGATGGCCACTCACATGCTCGTACATCTGCGTCCCTCGGTAATTCAACATCTTGCTCTTGTATAGCAATCCTGGGTCCTTTCTTTACCGAGGAACCACCTTGGTACATTCTCCTAGACAAAATTCTTTTTCTGAAAAATTTCTGAAATTTTAGTAACTTCAAAATAAAAGTGAATAAAACTAAACAAGATTGGTAGCAACTACTCCTACAAGTGCCTAGAGCCTATATCATGCATTAGAATTACTTGGGACCTCATAAATTTTACATGCAAGCTCAAGAAAATGGTCACCTATGCAGCAAAAATTTGCAACGAATAAAGCACTAGAACAAAAACTAATTGGACCAATGGAGGAGTCACATACCAAGCAACAATCTCCCAAAACAGTTTTGTGAATGGAGCTTTGAGCAAGGAGATCGAAAATCGCAGCAAAATGAGCTAGAACTCGTGCTTGAGCTGGATGAGGATTTTTTTGGGAAGAATATGGAGTGTGTGGGTGCTAGCATAAGTGGGGGGCGGCACCAGGGGCCCACAAGACAGGGGGGCGCACCCAGGGTAGGTGGGCGTGCCCTCCACTCTCGTGGCCTGGTGCTTTCCCCTCCTGCAGTGATTTCAGTGCCTAAAATCCTCAAATATTCCATAAAAAATCATACTAAATTTGCAGGGCATTTGAGGCACTTTTATTTTTGGGATATTTTTTTAATGCATGGATAATTCAGAAATAAGACGGATAATACTATTTTTGCTTTGTTTATTCTAAATAACAGAAAGTAAAAAGAGGGTACAGAAGCTTGTGCCTTCTAGTTTCATCCATCTCGTGATCATCAAAATGAATCCACTAACAAGGTTGATCAAGTCTTGTGAACAAACTCATTCCGAATAACACGGAACCGGAGAAATTTCGAATAATACCAAGTTACCTCAACGGGGATATGAACATCCCCAATAATAAGAATATCATACTTTTTCTTAATAGTAGGAAGAGGAAATTCAAAACCTCCAATAATGATAGTTGGAACTTTTCCAATAGAATTGATGCTATGAACTTGAGATTGTTTCCTCGGAAAGTGTACCATATGCTCATTACCATTAACATGAAAAGTGACATTGCCTTTGTTGCAATCAATAATAGCCCCTGCAGTATTCAAAAAAGGTCTACCAAGGATAATCGACATACTATCGTCCTCGGGAATATAAAGAATAACAAAGTCCGTTAAGATAGTGACATTTGCAACCACAACAGGCACATCCTCACAAATACCGACAGGTATGGCAGTTGATTTATTAGCCATTTGCAAAGATATTTCAGTTGGTGTCAACTTATTCAATTCAAGTCTACGATATAAAGAGAGAGGCATAACACTAACACCGGCTCCAAGATCACATAAAGCAGTTCTAACATAATTTCTTTTAATGGAGCATGGTATAGTTGGTACCCCGGGGTCTCAAAGTTTCTTTGGTATTCCACCCTTAAAAGTGTAATTAGTAAGCATGGTGGAAATTTCAGCTTCCGGTATCTTTCTTTTATTAGCAATGATATCCTTCATATACTTAGCATAAGGATTTACTTTAAGCATATGAGTTAAGCGCATACATAAGAAGATAGGTCTAATCATTTCAGCAAAGCGCTCAAAATCCTCATCATCCTTTGTCTTGGATGGTTTAGGAGGAAAGGGCATGGGTTTCTGAACCCATGGTTCTCTTTCTCTATCGTGCTTCCTAGCAACAAAATCTCTCTTATCATAACGTTGATTCTTTGATTGTGGGTTTTCAAGATCAACAACAGGTTCAATCTCTACATCATTGTTTTTGCTAGGTTGAGCATCAACATGAACCTTATCATTAACATTATCACTAGGTTCATGTTCATCACCTGACTGTGTTTCAGCATCAGAAATAGAAATATCATTGGGATTCTCAGATGTGTCTACAACAGGTTCACTAGAAGCATGCAAAGTCCTATCGTTTTTCTTTTTCTTCTTTTTGGAAGAACTAGGTGCCTCTAAATTATTTCTCTGAGAATCTTGCTCGATTCTCTTAGGGTGGCCCTCAGGATACAAAGGTTCCTGAGTCATTCTACCAGTTCTAGTAGCCACTCTAACAGCAAAGTCAGGTTTATCATTTAATTCATCAAGCAAATCATTTTGAGCTTTAAGTACTTGCTCAGCTTGAGTAGAAACCATAGAAGCATATTTGCTAATGAGTTTGCGTTCACCTTTAACTCTAGCCATATTATCGCTCACACGTCCTATCTCGAAAGCATTATTCTTTAACTCTCTACCAACATAAGCATTAAAATTTTCTTGTCTTATCATAAAGTCATAAATTCATCTAAGCATGGGCTATGAAATTAGAGGGGATTTCAACTTTATCATATCTATAGAAAGAATTTACCTTTACTACCTGTGTCGGGTTATCAAGACAATGTGGTTCTTCAACTAGCGGTATATTAAGACCATGTATTTCTTCAATAGGTGGTAAATTCTTAACATCTTCAGCTTTAATACCTTTTTATTTCATTGATTTCTTTGCCTCTTGCATATCTTCGGGACTGAGAAATAAAACACCTCTCTTCTTCGGAGTGGGTTTAGGAATAGGCTCAATTGGTTCAGGAATTACCTCAGGAATTGGCTCAGGAAGAGTCCAATTATTTTCATTAGTCAACATATTATTAAATAGTAATTCAGCTTCGTCGACTGTTCTTTCCCTGAAAACACAACCAGCACAACTATCCAAGTAGTCCTTGGAAGCATCGGTTAGTCCGTTATAAAAGAGTATTTCATTTTTCTTAAGAGGATGATCAGGCAAAGCATTAAGTAATCGGAGAAGCCTCCCCCAAGCTTGTGGGAGACTCTCTTCTTTGATTTGCACAAAATTATATATTTCCCGCAAGGCACCTTGTTTCTTATGAGCAGGGAAATATTTAGCAGAGAAGTAATAAATCATATCCTGGGGACTACGCACACAATCAGGAGCAAGAGAATTAAACCAAGTCTTAGCATCAACCTTTAATGAGAACGGAAATATCTTAAGGATATAATAATAGCGAGATTTATCATCATTAGTAAACAGGGTGGCTATATCATTTAACTTGGTAAGGTGTGCCACAACAGTTTCAGATTCAAGGCCATAAAAAGGATCATATTCTACCAAAGTAATAATCTCAGGATCAACAGAGAATTCATAATCCTTATCAGTAACACAGATAGATGAAGTAGCAAAGGCAGGGTCAGGTTTCATTCTAGCATTAAGAGACTGCTGCTTCCATTTAGCTAATAAATTTTTAAGATCATATCTATCATTGCAAGCAAAGATAGCCCTAGCAGCTTCTTCATTCATAACATAACCCTCAGGAACAACAAGCAATTCATAATCATTGGGAGAACTTTCATCATCACTATCATCAATAATAGGATCTTCAATAATTTCATTCTCTCTAGCCCTAGCAAGTTGTTCATCAAGAAATTCACCTAATGGCAAAGTAGTATCACGCACAAAAGTAGTTTCATCATAAGTATCATGCATAGCAGAAGTGACATCATCAATAACATGTGACATATCAGAATTCATAGCAGTAGCAGGTTTAGGTTTCGCAAGTTTACTAATAACAGAAGGAGAATCTAGTGCAGAGCTAGATGGCAGTTCCTTACCTCCCCTCGTAGTTGAGGGCAAAATCTTGGTTCTTTCATCTTTCAAGTTCCTCATAGTGATCAACAGATATAAATCCCAAGTGACTCGGAGAATAGAGCTATGCTCCCCAAAGAATAAGCGCTTTAAATTAGTCTTGATAACCCACAAGTGTAGGGGATCGCATAGCAGCTTTCAAGGGTAAAGTATTCAACCCAAATTTATTGATTCGACACAAGGGGAGCCAAAGAATATTCTTGAGTATTAGCAGTTGAGTTGTCAATTCAACCACACCTGGATAACTTAGTATCTGCAGCAAAGTATTTAGTAGCAAAGTAGTATGATAATAAAGGTAACGGTAGCAAAAGTAATGTTTTTGGGTTTTGTAGTGATTGTAACAATAGCAATGGAAAAGTAAATAAGCGAAGCACAAGATGTGAAAAGCTCGTAGGCAATGGATCAGTGATGGATAATTATGTCGGATGCGATTCCTCATGTAATAGCTATAGCATAGGGTGACACAGAACTAGCTCCGGTTCATCGATGTATTGTAGGCATGTATTCCGTAAATAGTCATACGTGCTTACGGAAAAGAACTTGCATGACATCTTTTGTCCTACCCTCCCGTGGCAGCGGGGTCCTAGCAGAAACTAAGGGATATTAAGGCCTCCTTTTAATAGAGAACTGGAACAAAGCATTAACACATAGTGAATACATGAACTCCTCAAACTACGGTCATCACCGAGAAGTATCCCGATTATTTTCACTTCAGGGTTGTCGGATCATAACACATAATAGGTGACTATAGACTTGCAAGATATGATCAAGAACACACATATATTCATGAAAACATAATAGGTTCAGATCTGAAATCATGGCACTCGGGCCCTAGTGACAAGCATTAAGCATAGCAAAGTCATAGCAACATCAATCTCAGAACATAGTGGATACTAGGTATCAAACCCTAAAAAAACTAACTTGATTACATGGTAAATCTCATCCAACCCATCACCGTCCAGCAAGCCTACGATGGAATTACTCATGCACGGCGGTGAGCATCATGAAATTGGTAATGGAGGATGGTTGATGATGACGACGGCGACGAATCGCCCTCTCCAGAGCCCCAAACGGACTCCAGATCAGCCCTCCCGAGAGAGATTAGGGCTTGGCAGCGGCTCCATATCGTAAAACGTGATGAAAATTTCTCTCTGATTTTTTTCTCCGCGAGACGGAATATATGGAGTTGGAGTTGAGGTTGCCGGAGCCTTAGGGGGCCCACGAGACAGGGGGCGCGCCCAGGGGGTGGGCGCTCCCCCACCCTCGTGGACAGGGTGTGGGCCCCCTGGTCTTGATTCTTTCGCCAGTATTTTTTATATTTTCCAAAAAGTGCCTGCGTGGATTTTCAGGACATTCCGATAACTTTCGTTTTCTACACATAAAACAACATCATGGTAGTTCTGCTGAAAACAGCGTCAGTCCGGGTTAGTTTCATTCAAATCATGCAAGTTAGAGTCCAAAACAAGGGCAAAAGTGCCTGGAAAAGTAGATACGTTGGAGACGTATCATACACCGTGCCACGTGCCTACCGCATCACAGCCCACCCCTCGTGCCAGCATTGCGCATGGCCTCCAGCATACTACAAACACCAGAAACTACTTGCAACTCCTGGACAGAGGACAAGGGTGGTTAAGAAGCCGAGAGGGTCCATTGGTTTCAGGCCCAACGCATGGTAGTAGCTGTTCATGGATCACAAACATAGAACTTAGTTCTTGAGGATGGCTTCAATGAGACAACCCACCATGCACTCCTACATGGCCTCTCACCGCTACTTTACCAAATCGTGTTCACACACTTAGCTCACACACAGTAGGACATTTTCATCACTGTTCCAATTCATCCCCGATGAATCAGACCTAACACAACTCTAAGCATAGCAGGCATGACAAACAAGCATGAATGAGTAGGCACATCAGGGCTCAAACAACTCCTACTCATGCTAGTGGATTTCATCTATTTACTGTGGCAATGACAGCTCATGCAGAGGAAAGGGGTTCAACTACCCGATCATGTAACAGTTGAATCGTTGTTGTCCTAATCCAGTAAAAAGAGAGCAGGAGCAAGAGAGTGGGATTGTATTGGAATGAACAAGGGGTTTTTGCTTGCCTGGCACTTCTGAAGATGATATAACTCTTCATCGGTGTCATCAAACTCATTGTCGGAACACGTCCATCGAGAGGGAACAACCACCGGCAACAGAGAAGAACACAATAATTGCAATGCACAATATGATGCATGATCATGACATGGCAATATGGGTGTGTTGGCCTAATTCAACTACAATCAGATGGGTTTGGGTCATTTTGAACAAAAGGTTCAATCCCAAACTCAAATTATGAATTTAAATAGTGCCTTATCATGTTTTGCAATAAACAGCAAGGTTAAGTTGTTTAAACATGCATGAAACCAGTACATATGGATAGATTGGATTTTTCTGATCATTTTTCATATATAAATCTTTGCATTTGGAGTTATAGATTAATTTCTATGATTTTTAGAAGTTTAGGGCATTTTCTGAAATTTATAAACCTTTTCTGATTTATTTTAATTCCAGAAAATACTTACTGCGTCAGCATGATGTAAGGCTGAGGTCAGCAGGTCAACTAACCCAATCCAGGTCAAACCTGACTAGTGGGGCCCACATGTCAGTGTAACAACTAACTAACAGAGTCAGTTAGTGTTAGGTTAGCACTAACCTATGTTATTAGGGCCTGGGCCCACTGGTCAGTGTCTATACTAAGTGTAAGGGTTAATTAGCACTAACCTAAACTAACTAAAGATTAACAGGGGCGGGCCTGCGCGTTAGTGACCCTGGGGGGGGTCAAACCCCAGGTCAAACGAGTCAACCTCGCCAGACTTGGTCCACGGCTCGTCGCCGGCGATGCTTGAGACGGCGGAGGTGCTCGGAATTGCAGCTCAGGCGACCAAATGAGCGGTGGAGTGGTGATTACGTGCATCTAACGGGGCAAGCGGGAGCAGCTGGGGTGGACCGAGCTTGTTGGAAGCCAGCTTGCAGCTGCGTCCGAAGTTCGGCCAACGGCAGTTTGCGCGTTGTGGCGCATGTCAGGAGCCGTGGATGGTCGTGATCGACTCACGGAAGTGCAACAAGTGCAGCGGTGGGCTCGGACGCGTGCTTGCACGGCCGTAGTCACGGTGGCGACATGACCAGCGGCGAGGAGCTGTCGGCTCCGATGGCCACGGTGGTTAGAAGGCGCGGACGAGCATGGGGAGAGAGGGAAAAGGGGCAGGGGCTCATGACGAATCTAGCAGAGGCAACGACGAGGCCGAGGAGGAGTTGGAGCTCACGAATCCCCTGTGAGTTTGTCAGCGGTTAGAGGTTGAAGACGAGGTCGGGGACGATGCTGCAGGGCTTCCCGCGGGGCATGGCTCGGTGGGGAGGAAGAGGGGGTCGAGTCGGAGCTTCTGAGCGCTTCGGCGAGGCGAGGCAGTGGCTATGGCCACGGCAACAACGAGCGGAGGCAACGACGGCGCTCAGGCATGAGAGCAAAGAGAGTAGAGGAGGGGGGACGCTCGGGGAGAGTGAGAGAGAGGTCGGGGGGCTGCGTGGCGTCACCCTAAGAGGCCAGGGCGAAGCGGCAAGCAAGAGGTGGTCGGGCGTGCGCCGGCGTGTGTCGGCCACGCGCTCGTCCTCGTGGCAAGGAGGAAGACGACAGGGGAGGGGCCAGGTGGGCTGGGCCGGCCACTTGGGCCGCCAGGTGGCTCCACAGGTGAGTTGGACCAGGTAAGTTTCTGTTCTTTCCATTTATTTCTCTTTTCTATTATTCTGTAACTTGATGGCTTTATTAAAAATACTTAGAAACTTCTAAAAATCATGAAACTTGCTCAAGCCCACTATTTGGGATATATCCAATAGTAAACATTTAAGTTTATGATTATTTGAGCATTTAAATTATTTTAGAGCATTTAAATGCCCAAATGCAAATAGCATATGATTTAATTCAAAAATCTAGAATGGCCTTGAGAAATGTGCACCATTTTTGCGAGAGGTTCTAGACCAATTAAAAAATGATGAACTTTTGTGAAGGGCATTTTGGGTTCATTGAAATGTTTTTTTAGTTGAACCTGGTATTTTCAAGGGGGGTGCGGGGTTTTGTTAATCCCCATTTCAAATTTCCAGAGAATTTAAACATGATGCATGGATATTATGCAATGACATGCAAGACTAAGCTAGGGCTGTGACAGGCATCCACAAGTGGGACACACCAAGATGAAGAAAACGAGGAAGTACACCAAGATGAACTGCATCAACCTCCTTCTCCACCACGACGAGAGAACGACAACGTCAACAATGAAGAAGGCCAAGAAGAAGAACGAGATGATGAAGAAGATGTTCCACCCTGATCAAAGCAAAAGCTCTCACGAGTTCGAGCAAGAGTTGCTAGAGACCAACCCGTCGAGCAAATCTACAACGATATCCAAACCGAGAGAATCACTCGCTCTAAATCTTGTTTGGCTAACTTTTGTGAACATTATTCATTCATCTCTAGCATTGAACCCATGAAGGTTGAAGAAGCATTGGAAGATCCGGATTGGATAAATGCCATGCATGAAGAACTACAAAACTTTGAGAGAAACCAAGTGTGGACATTGGTCGAGAAGCCCGACAACAACCATAACATCATCGGTACCAAATGGGTGCTTCGCAACAAGCAAGATGAAGATGGACAAGTAGTTCGAAACAAAGCACGTCTCGTCACCCAAGGCTACACTCAAGTCGAAGGTATGGACTATGGTGAGACATATGCCCCCGTTGCTAGACTTGAGTCCATTCGCGTCTTACTTGCCTATGCTAATCACCATGATATCACTTTATACCAAATGGACATTAAAAGTGCTTTTCTAAATGGTGAAATTGAGCTGGAAGTTTATGTTAAACAACCTCTCGGCTTTGTTAATCCTAAGAAACCTAATCATGTTTACAAACTTCACAAAGCTCTTTATGGTCTTAAACATGCTCCTAGAGAATGGTATAAATGCTTGACCAAGTTCCTTATTGAAAAAGGCTTTGAGATTGAAAAAAATGATTCTACTCTTTTCACTAAAAGGGTTAATGGAGAATTATTTGTATGCCAAATCTATGTTGATGATATTATATTTGAATCAACTAACCCTCAATTTAGTGAGAAGTTTGGAAAGCTTATGTCGGAGAAGTTTGAGATGTTTATGATGAGTGAACTCAAGTTCTTTCTTGGTTTGCAAATCAAGCAAACTAAGGAAGGTACCTTTGTCCCTGAAATGAAGTATACCAAGGACTTGTTCAAAAAGTTCAATATGCAAGAATGCAAAGGTATGAGTACACCCATGCCTACTAGTGGACATCTTGACTTTACTAAATATGGTGAACCCGTTGATCAAAAAGTTTACCGCTCTATGATTGGTTCATTATTATATCTATGTGCCTCTCATCCCGATATTATGCTAAGTGTGTGCATGTGTGCATGATATCAAGCGGCCCCTAAAGAGTTTCATCTTAAGGCCATGAAAAGGATAGTGAGATACTTAATACATACACCAAATTTTGGCATTTGCTATCCTAAGAGGTCTTCTTTTGATCTTGTTGGCTACTCCGATTCGGACTATGCCGGAGACAAGGTTGATAGAAAGTCCACTTCTGGTACTTGTCAATTTCTTGATAGATCTCTTGTGTCTTGGTCCTCCAAGAAACAAAACTCGGTATCCTTATCTATCGCCGAAGCGGAATACATTGCCGCCGGTTCATGTTATGCTCAATTACTTTGGATGACCCAAACTCTTAAAGATTATGGGATATATGTGAAACATGTTCCTTTGCTTTGTGACAATGAAAGTGCTACTACGATTGCTCACAATTCCGTGCAACACTCTCAAACTAAGCACATTGAATTTGTTATCATTTCATTCTAGATCATGTTGCTAAGGGTGATATTAACCTTAAGCATGTTCGCACCGACAAGCAATTGGCGGATATATTCACTAAACCACTTGATGGGAAAGTGTTTTGCAGGTTGAGAGGTGAATTGAACATCATTGATGCTTCAAACTTGGAGTAGGAACTCCATTTGGATACATGCAAGACATGAGCCTATGAGTAATCCTTGATATTTCTCTTATGATGATAATCACATATCTTGGATATATTTGCACCCTTGCATGTCATCTAACTCTTGTAGGTACTTGGATGAATCTAAATCTATGAGATTGCAAATCACTCACATCTTGAGCAATCTCTACATCACCAAGTCTCTACTTTACGGTGGTTGAAGACAAGGAAGCATGGAACCCTTCAAATATATCATTTGACAAATTCCTAAGTCAAATTTCATGATTGTCATTTTGGATACACAAGTGCTCTTCCTTGCAAATCTAATCCATGTAGGTAGATGAATTCCAATTACAAGTGGTGATCCAAATGAACTACATCAATATTGAGCATCCCACACAAGTTCAACTACATGATCAAGATCAACACCACCACCCAAGGTATGTTATTCCATCTTAGAGAAGCTTTACCCCAAGTCATGGGTCAAAGCAGCTCAACAAGATGAGAATACATCAAAGTGCTTGAACGAAAAATGGCAACCCCATTTTGAGCTTAAACGATGAGTATGCCCTATGATCAAGTGTCTTCACTTGACTCCTAAGTCAATATACTCTAACATAGGTGAATTTGTCGCCGACCAACTCTAGATGAAGTTCTCTAGTGTTTCTCCTTGTTCTTGCATTTGTCTCTTGCATATTTGTTCCCCTTTCAAAAGAAACTTCATCTAGATTTCTTCTCTTTTAATTTTTGTTCTTCATATCCCTGCATCTAATTCATTGCAAATCCTTCATTTAATTCCTTGCAAATCGTTGTGAGATCTTATTCACTTAGTGAGCTGAGGTGACTAGTGCTTTCTCTCTGTGATGAACTCGGACAAACCGATTTGCCTCTTCCGGTTAAACCGAAACTTTTCGGTGCCACCGAAGGAATCAACTCGGTGTAGCCAATTTCAATGCTGAGAAACCACTTTGTCACTTGCATCCTGCACATTTTGTTCCAGCTCCACTCGATGATTCTTTTCCTCTACCAGCACCTTATTTTCCCCTGCTACTTTTCCACGTGACTCATGGACCACACCTATTTTGACTCACACTCCAGAGAAGACCCTTCTTGGAAATTGATGTCAAAGGGGGAGAGAGAGATCACATCAAAGCTTAATCATATCAAAAGGGGGAAAGAGTGCTAGATTATCATGTCAAGAGAGACCCCAGCTGCTTGGTATTCAAAGATGAGAGAATTTACATGTCTTTAAAGGAAAAGACATGTTCATGTTGTTTTTTGTGTTTGCCTTGCTCTGATTTTTCTATTCCCTATCTTCTCCCAATATCCCATGTAAGATTCAGGGGGAGCAAGCCATCTAAGGGAAGGAAATCTTTGATTTCATTGCATATCTTTACCCTTTGGGGACATGTTTACACTCAAATAGAGTACCTAGTACTCACTCTCTACATGTCATCCCAATCTTGGTGCTTTTGTGGTTTGCTGCTTGCTCTATTCAGTAGATGCTTCTGTGTTGTCTAACCTTGTTTTCTCAGGTTCATCTCTTCATAAGCTAGCTCAAGACCACAAGGTAAGTATATGCATCACACTCATGCGCATGAGGATATCTTGCTAATGTACATATTGTTTGCAAGAAGGACTCATGAGCATGAAGGTACATTCTCTTTATTCACATCATTTGCTCTGATGCATATAGCCAAGATACATGTAATTCATTGCTTGCTCTGTCATGATTATGCACTCACATGATCTTATGTTCCATATTTACATGATTGAATACATGTAGGGGGAGCCTATGCATGTTACATGTCCTTCCAAAGCTTTACTTGCCTTTCCCTATATCTTTATCTAAATCTTTGATGTATGTTGTCATCAATTACCAAAAAGGGGGAGATT
Organism: Aegilops speltoides; assembly: GCA_021437245.1. Taxonomy (NCBI): domain Eukaryota; kingdom Viridiplantae; phylum Streptophyta; class Magnoliopsida; order Poales; family Poaceae; genus Aegilops; species Aegilops speltoides. The sequence goes on from JAHHZJ010000012.1 coordinate 50,806, forward strand.
GAAAGCACAAGTGCTCCCTGGGTGATGTTGGTAATTAATGTCAACATATCTCTTGTTGGACTAATATCTTTATCTAGTATATTTCAAATAAATCCAACAGTGGAGTGGCATGGACAAGAGGATGTGGAACCCCTTCAAGATGCTAAGGACAAAGGATTGGCTCAAGCTCAAAGCTCAGGACTCTACATTTCCTATTTCAGTGATCCAAGATCACATTGAGTCCATAGGAAAGCCAATACTATTAAAAGGGGATGAGGTGTTGCTTAATGGGTTGCTTGCTCAAAGTGCTTAGTGATATGCTCCAAAGCCCTCAGCTACTTTCCCATATACACATATGTCCCAAACCAAAAGTCAAACTCGGCCCCACCGATTTGATCTATCCGGCGCCATCGAGTTCATTTAACAAAGCCACTGCCAGAAACCCTAATCAATTCGGTCTAAACGATGGGATCTCGGTCTCACCGAGATGGGCTTGCAAACTCCCTGTTGTCTATTGCAATATTCTCGGTCTCACCGAGAATATGTAATCGGTCACACCGAGTTTGTCTGACTAACTCTCTATTTTGCTTATTACAAATCGGTCCAACCGAGTTTGTGTAATTGGTCAAACCGAGATGCGGTTCTACCCTAACCCTTGCACATTGGTCCCACCGAGTTGATCATATCGGTCCCACTTAAATTTCTAATGGTCACCTTTTTAAGTAAATCGGTCCGACCGAGTTTTCTGATTCGGTCCCACCGAGTTTAGTAAATTGTGTGTAACGGTTAGATTTTGTGTGGAGGCGTATACAGTTAGATTTTGTGTGGAGGCTATATATACGCCTCCACCCTTTCCTCATTCGTGAGGGAAGCCATCAGAACATGCCTACACTTCCAGCATTCATTTTCTGAGAGAGAACCACCTACTCATGTGTTGAGACCAAGATATTCCAATCCAACCATATGAATCTTGATCTCTAGCCTTCCCCAAGTTGATTTCCACTCAAATCATCTTTCCACCAAATCCGATGCTATGAGAGAGAGTTGAGTGTTGGGGATACTATCATTTGAAGCACAAGAGCAAGGAGTTCATCATCAACACACCATCTATTACCTTTTGGAGAGTGGTGTCACCTTGATTGGTTAGGTGTCACTTGGGAGCCTTCGACAAGATTGTAGAGTTGAACCAAGGAGTTTGTAAGGGCAAGGAGATCGCCTACTTTGTGCAGATCTACCCTAGTGAGGCAAGTCCTTCGTGGGCGATGGACATGGTGGGATAGATAAGGTTGCTTCTTCGTGGACCCTCCGTGGGTGGAGCCCCCCGCGGACTCGCGCAACCATTACCCTTCGTGGGTTGAATTCTCCATCAACGTGGATGTACGATAGCACCACCTATCGGAACCACGCCAAAAACATCTATGTCTCCAATTGCGTTTGCACACTCCAATCCCAACTCTTTACTTTCTTGCAAGTTGCATGGTTTACTTTCCACTGCCCATACACTCTTTGCATGCTTGCTTGATATGTATTGTGAATGGTTAAACTTGTGCTTAAACTCCATCTAAACTTGAAAAACTTAAAAACTGCCAACTTTGTGTGTTAAGGATATATTCACCCCCCCTCTAGACACCTCTTCTCGATCCTTTCAGTATAGTAGGCAATTAGATCGTAAACATTTTTTTATTAGCCATATGTGTGTGTCCTTTCGTCCTCCTCTCGCACGTCTTGTCACACCGCTGCCTCAGACGGCTTCGAGCGCAAGCTTGAGCAGCGCGCGGGGGCATTCTTTTGGCCAAACGGTGGTGAGACCGTTCTCGCACAGGTTCCCGCGCAAGCTTCCCGCCCGACTCGGTGAAATCCCCCAAAATCCCAATGCTTACCAGCCTACTATATAAACCCTCACGGTCGGCGAGTCATGCGTCAAATTTCCCCCTCCCTCCCAGTAGCTTATCTCACCTGCTTCTCCCACAATTGCCAATGGCACCAGTCCGTTGTCATTGCTCAGCCACTCCGCCGTCATCAGATGACAGCTCCAACAGGCTACACCGCGGCGTCGGCACAGTCCCCGGTGTAGTGTACTGCATGTTGCATCCCTGTTGGGTGTGCGCGGAACACCCACCACACGCTCTGACCACCGCTGCCCGTCGGCAGCTGTTGTCGGCCGCTATAGCCCGTCGGCAGCTTTTGCCGACCGCTGTTGCCCATCGGCAGCTTTTGCCGGCCGCCGTTGCCGCCACACCACCATCGAAAGCCAGGGCCATCGCCCACTCCGCCGCCGCGGCCCAAAGGCAGGAGGTGGCCGTCGTGGCCGCCACACCATTGCCGGCCACCGTGGCCATCACCCGCTCCGCCACCGCGGCCCGAAGGCGAGAGGTGGTGGTCGTGGCCGCCACCCCATCATCGGCCGCCGTGGCCGCCAGCCCACTGTCGACCGCCGGGATCATCACCCTCTCTGCCACCACCGCCCGAAGGAGGGAGGTGGAGGTGGAGGCCCGCACATGCTTCAACGACCTTGCACGCTACATCGAGTTCCTACGGGAGGAGGAGGATCACCTCGTCGAGCGTGCAGTGAGCCTTACCGCAGTCGTGCCACAGCACACGCTGACGCAGAGGCGAGGAATCAGGAGATTTACGAGTAGTCTGGCCGCTTTGAGAGGGGTCGTCTGGAGCGGCAGAGGGCGTTCGAGGTTAGCGTCGCTGAAGGTGTAACAGTGGCAGACATCGTATTGCAGTTGTCCAGCTCGTCGGTAGGCTCCTCCTCCTCTTCCTCTTACTGAGTGCGCTCGGCAGAGGAGAGGCTGCGGCAAGTAGTACAAAACCACTACATAGTAGTAGTATTTAGGGGCTATTTTATTCAGTTCATCTGACTATAGATGTGGTGAAATTGTATAACATACTTAAAATTAGCTAGTATATATAGTTGAACTAGCTATTTCAGTACGTGGTTGGCAGCAATTGGGGAAAAGTTTGGTCGGTTCAGCTGTCGAGTTGAACTGTTTGTATAAATTAAGAATGACTGCTTAATCTATGAAAGGAATATGTGCTTACTTACTGAATTTTAGTTGCACAAATTAGATAGTGCTAGTGATTTTTAGCTGCATATTTTGACAAATCGTAGTGTTACAAGGATTGACAAATGGTAATTGTTGGGAAACACAGTAATTTCAAAAAAATCCTATGATCATGCAAGATCTATCTAGGTGATGCATATCAACGAGAGGGGAGAGTGTGTCCATGTATCCTCGTAGATCGAAAGCGGAAGCATTTCAATAACGCGGTTGATGTAGTCGAACGTCTTCGAGATCCAATCGATCCAAGTACCGAACGTACGGCACCTCCGTGTTGAGCACACGTTCAGCTTGATGACTTCCCTTGTGCTCTTGATCTAGTTGAGGACAAGGGTGAGTTCCGTCAGCACGACGGCATGGCGACGGTGATGATGATGCTACCGACACAAGGCTTTGCCTAAGCACTATGATGGTATGATTGAGGGGTGTAACTATGGAGGGGGGCAATGTACACGGTAGGGAGAGAAACTTGTGTGTTCTAGGGTGCCCCCTACCCCCGTATATAAATGAGCAAGGGGAGTCCGGCCGGCCCTCCTAGGGCGCGCCCCCAAGAGGGGAATCCTACTAGGACTCCAAGTCCTAGTAGGTTTCCACCAAGAGGAAGAGAGAGGGGGAAGGAAGGAGAGTGAGAGGGAGAAGGAAAAGGGGGCGCCGCCCCCCTTCCCTAGTCCAATTCGGACCCAAGGGGGAGGAGGCGCACGGCCTGCTCATGCCTCCCCTCTCTCTCTCCACCAAGGCCCATGATGCCCATTAGTTCATCCGGGGGGTTCCGGTAACCCCACCGGCACTCCGGTTTTACCCGAAACTTTCCGGAACACTTCTGGTGTCTGAATATAGCCATCCAATATATCAATATCTATGTCTCGAGCATTTTGATACTCCTCGTCACGTCCGTGATCTCATCTGGGACTCCGAACAAACTTCGGTCATCAAAAACACATAACTCATAATACATATCGTCATCGAACGTTAAGCGTGCGGACCCCACGGGTTCGAGAACTATGTAGACATGACCGAGACTCATCTCCGGTCAATAACCAATAGCGGAACCTGGATGCTCATATTGGCTCCTACATATTCTACAAAGATCTTTATCGGTCAAACCGCATAACAACATACATTATTCCCTTTGTCATCGGTATGTTACTTGCCCGAGATTCGATCTTCGGTATCATCATACCTAGTTCAATCTCATTACCGGCAAGTCTCTTTACTGGTTCCATAATACTTCATCCCGCAACTAACTCATTAATCACATTGCTTGCAAGGCTTATAGTGATGAGCATTACCGAGAGGGCCCAAAGATACCTCTCCGAAACACAGTGTGACAAATCCTAATCTCGATCTATGCCAACCCAACAAACACCTTCGGAGACACCTGTAGAGCACCTTTATAATCACCCTTTTACGTTGTGACGTTTGGTAGCACACAAAGTGTTCCTCCGATATTCGGGAGTTGCATAATCTCATAGTCTGAGGAACATATATAAGTCATGAAGAAAGCAGTAGCAATGAAACTGTAACGATCATAATGCTAAGCTTACGGATGGGTCATGTCCATCACATAATTCTCCTAATGATGTGATCCCGTTCATCAAATGACAACACATGTCTATGGCTATGAAACATAACCATCTTTGATTAACGAGCTAGTCAAGTAGAGGCATACTAGGGACTTATGTTTTCTCTATGTATTCACACATGTACTAAGTTTCCGGTTAATACAATTCTAGCATGAATAATAAACATTTATCATGAAATAAGGAAATAAATAATAACTTTATTATTGCCTCTAGGGCATATTTCCTTCAGTCTCCCACTTGCACTAGAGTCAATAATCTAGATTACATAGTAATGATTCTAACACCCATGGATCTTTGGTGTTGATCATGTTTTGCTCATGGAAGAGTCTTAGTCAACGGGTCTGCAACATTCAGATCCGTGTGTATCTTGCAAATCTCTATGTCCCCCTCCAGCACTTGATGACAGATGAAATTGAAGCGTCTCTTGATGTGCTTGGTTCTCTTGTGAAATCTGGATTCCTTTGCCAATGCAATTGCACCAGTATTTTCACAAAAGATTTTCATTTGAACCTATGCACTAGGTATGATACCTAGATCGGATATCAACTCCTTCATCCAAACTCCTTCATTTGCTGCTTCTGAAGGAGCAATGTACTCCGCTTCACACGTAGATCCCACCACGACGCTCTACCTGGAACTGCACCAACTGACAGCTCCTCCATTTAATAAAAATACGTATCCAGATTGTGACTTAGAGTCATCCGGAACAGTGTCAAAGCTTGCATCGACGTAGCCATTTACGACAAGCTCTTTGTCACCCCCATAAACGAGAAACATGTCCTGAGTCCCTTTCAGGTATTTCACGATGTTCTTGAGCGCTGTCTAGTGCTCCACTCCAGTATTACTTTGGTACCTCCCTGCTATGCTTATAGCAAGGCACACATCAGGTCTGGTACAGAGCATTGCATACATGAAAGAACCTATGGCTGAAGCATAGGGAATTACTTTCATTTTCTCTCTATCTTCTGCACTGGTCGGGCATTGAGTCTGACTCAACTTCACACCTTGTAACACAGGCAAGAACCCTTTCTTTGACTGATTCATTTTGAACTTCATCAAAACTTTATCAAGGTATGTGCTTTGTGAAAGTCCAATTAAGCGTCTTGATCTATCTCTATAGATCTTGATGCCCAATATGTAAGCAGCTTCACCGAGGTCTTTCATTAAAAAACTCTTATTCAGGTATCCCTTTATGCTATCCAGAAATTGTATATCATTTCCAATCAATAATATGTCATCCGCATATAATATTAGAAATGCTACACAGCTCCCACTCACCTTCTTGTAAATACAGGCTTCTCTAAAAGTCTGTATAAATCCATATGCTTTGATCACACTATCAAAGCGTTTATTCCAACTCGGAGAGGCTTGCACCAGTCCATAAATGGATCGCTCAAGCTTGCACAATTTGTTAGCACTCTTTGGATCGATAAAACCTTCTGGTTGCATTATATACAACTCTTCTTCCAGAAATCCATTCAGGAATGCAGTTTTGACATCCATCTGCCAAATTTCATAATCATAAAATGCGGCAATTGCTAACATGATTCGGACAGACTTAAGCATCACTACGGGTGAGAAAGTCTCATCATAGTCAACTCCTTGAACTTGTCGAAAACCTTTCGCAACAAGTCAAGCTTTGTAGACAGTAACATTACCATCAGCGTCAGTCTTCTTCTTGAAGATTCATTTATTTTCTATGGCTTGCCAATCATCGGTCAAGTCCACCAAAGTCCACACTTTGTTCTCATACATGGATCCCATCTCAGATTTCATGGCCTCAAGCCATTTCGCGGAATCTGGGCTCATCATCGCTTCCTCATAGTTCGTAGGTTCAGCATGGTCTAGTAACATGACTTCCAGAGCAGGATTACCGTACCCACTCTGGTGCGGATCTCACTCTGGAAGACCGACGAGGTTCGGTAGTAACTTGATCCGAAGTTTCATGATCATCATCATTAGCTTCCTCACTAATTGGTGTAGGAATCACTAGAACTGATTTTTGTGATGAACTACTTTCCAATAAGGGAGAAGGTACAATTACCTCATCAAGTTCTACTTTCCTGCCACTCACTTATTTTGAGAGAAACTCCTTCCCTAGAAAGGATCCATTCTTAGCAACGAATATCTTGCCTTTGGATCTGTGATAGAAGGTGTACCCAACAGTTTCCTTTGGGTATCCTATGAAGACGCACTTCTCCAATTTGGGTTCGAGCTTATCAGGTTGAAGCTTTTTCACATAAGCATCGCAACCCCAAACTTTAAGAAATGACAAGTTTGGTTTCTTGCCAAACCACAGTTCATAAGGCGTCAACTCAACAGATTTTGATGGTGCCCTATTTAAAGTGAACGCAGCCGACTCTAAAGTATAACCCCAAAATGATAGCGGTAAATCAGTAAGAGACATCATAGATCGCACCATATCCAATAAGTACGCTTACAACATTCAGACACACCATTTCGCTATGGTGTTCCAGGTGGCGTAAGTTGTGAAACTATTCCACATTGTTTCAAATGAAGACAAAACTCGTAACTCAAATATTCACCTCCATGATCGGATCGCAGAAACTTTATTTTCTTGTTATGATGATTCTGAAATTCTTTGAACTTTTCAAATTTTTCAGAATTATGCTTCATTAAGTAGATATGACCATATCTACTCAAATCATTTGTGAAGCTAAGAAACTAATGATACCCACCATGAGCCTCAACACTCATTGGACCGCATACATCTGTATGTACTATTTCCAATAAATCAGTAGCTCGTTCCATTGTTCTGGAGAACGGAGTTTTAGTCATCTTGCCCATGAGGCACGGTTCGCAAGCATCAAATGATTCATAATCAAGTGATTCCAAAAGTCCATCAACATGGAGTTTCTTCATGCGCTTTACACTGATATGACCCAAACGGCAGTGCCACAAATAAGTTGCACTATCATTATCAACTTTGCATCTTTTGGCTTCAATATTATGAACATGTGTATCATCACGATCAAGATTCAACAAAAATAGACCGCTCAACAAGGGTGCATGACCATAAAAGATATTACTCATATAAATAGAACAACCATTATTCTCTGATTTAAATGAATAACCGTCTCACATCAAACAAGATCCAGATATAATTTTCATGCTCAACGCTGGCACCAAATAACAATTATTTAGGTCTAAAACTAATCCCGAAGGTAGATGTAGAGGTAGCGTGCTGATGGCGATCACATCGACCTTGGAACCATTTCCCACGCGCATCATCACCTCGTCCTTAGACAATCTTCGTTTAATCCGTAGCCCTTGTTTAGAGTTGCAAATATGAGCAACAGAACCAGTATCAAATACCCAGGCTCTACTACGAGCATTAGTAAGGTACACATCAATAACATGTATATCAAATATACATTTCAATTTTCCATCCTTCTTATCCGCCAAATACTTGGGGCAGTTCTGCTTCCAGTGACCAGTCCCTTTGCAGTAGAAGCACTCAGTTTCAGGCTTAGGTCCAGACTTGGGTTTCTTCTCTTGAGCAATAACTTTCTTGCCATTCTTCTTGAAGTTCCCCCTCTTCCCTTTGCCTTTTTTCTTGGAACTAGTGGTCTTGTTGACCATCAACACTTGATGCTCCTTCTTGATTTCTACCTACGCAACCTTTAGCATCAGGGAAAGCTCGGGAATAGTCTTGTTCATACCTTGCATATTATAGTTCATCACGAAGCCTTTATAGCTTGGTGGCAGTGATTGAAGAACTCTGTCAACGACACTATCATCAGGAAGATTAACTCCTAGCTAAGTCAAGTGGTTATGGTATCCAGATATTCTGAGTATGTGTTCACTGACAGAACTATTCTCCTCCATTTTCCAACTGTAGAACTTGTTGGAGACTTCATATCTCTCAACTCGGGCATTTGCTTGAAATATTAACTTCAATTCTTGGAACATCTCATATGCTCCATGACGTTCAAGACGTCTTTGAAGTCCAGATTCTAAGCCGTAAAGCATGGCACACTGAACTATCGAGTAGTCATCAGCTTTGCTCTGCCAGATGTTCTTAACATCATAAGTAGCATCTGCAGCAGGCCTGGCACCCAGCGGTGCTTCCAGGATGTAATTCTTCTGTGCAGCAATGAGGATAATCCTCAGGTTACGGACCCGGTCCATGTAGTTGCTGCCATCATCTTTCAACTTAGCTTTCTCTAGAAACACATTAAAATTCAAAGGAACGGTAGCATGGGCCATTGATCTAAAATAACATAGACATGCAAGATAACTATCAGGACTAAGTTCATGATAAATTATAGTTCAATTAATCATATTACTTAAGAACTCCCACTTAGATAGACATCCCTCTAGTCATCTAAATGATCACGTGATCCAAATCAACTAAACCATGTCCGATCATCACGTGAGATGGAGTAGTTTTCAATGGTGAACATCACTATGTTGATCATATCTACTATGTGATTCATGTTCGACCTTTCGGTCTTAGTGTTCTGAGGCCATATCTGCATATGCTAGGCTCGTCAAGTTTAACCCGAGTATTCTGCATGTGCAAAACTGGCTTGCACCCGTTATATGTGAACATAGAGCTTATCACACCCGATCATCACGTGGTGTCTCGGCACGACGAACTATAGCAACGGTGCATACTCAGGGAGAACACTTATACCTTGAAATTTAGTAAGGGATCATCTTATAATGCTACCGCCGTACTAAGCAAAATAAGATGCATAAAAGATAAACATCACATGCAACCAAAATATGTGACATGATATGGCAATCATCATCTTTTGCTCATGATCTCCATCACCGAAGCATCGTCATGATCTCCATTGTCACCGGCATGACACCTTGATCTCCATCGTAGCATCGTTGTCGTCTCGTCAACTATTGTTACTACGACTATCGCTACCGCTTAGTGATAAAGTAAAACAATTACATGGCGATTGCATTGCATACAATTAAGCGACAACCATATGGCTCCTGCCAGTTGCCGATAACTTTGTTACAAAACATGATCATCTCATACAACAATTTATATCACATCATGCCTTGACCATATCACATCACAGCAAACCCTGCAAAAACAAGTTATACGTCCTCTACTTTGTTGTTGCAAGTTTTTACGTGGCTGCTACGGGCTTCTAGCAAGAACCGTTCTTACCTACGCATCAAAAATCACAATGATTTTTCGTCAAGTGTGCTGTTTTAACCTTCAACAAGGACCGGCCATAATCAAACTCGATTCAACTAAAGTTGGAGAAATAGACACCCGCCAGCCACCTTTGTGCAAAAGCACGTCGGTAGAACCTGTCTCATGAAGGTGGTCATGTAATGTCGGTCGGGGCCGCTTAATCCAACAATACCGCCGAATCAAAGTAAGATGTTGGTGGTAAGCAGTATGACTATTATCGCCCACAACTCTTTGTGTTCTACTCGTTCATATAACATCTACGCATAGACCTGGCTCTGATGCCACTGTTGGGGGACGCGGTAATTTCAAAAAAAATCCTATGATCACGCAAGATCTATCTAGGTGATTCATAGCAACGGGAGGGGAGAGTGTGTCCACGTACCCTCGTAGACAGAAAGTGGAAGCGTTTCAATAACGCGGTTGATGTAGTCGAACGTCTTCGTGATCCAACCAATCCAAGTACTGAACGTATGGCACCACCGCGTTCAGCACACATTCAGCTCAATGACGTCCCTCGTGCTCTTGATCCAGTTGAGCACGAGGATGAGTTCCGTCAGCATGACGGCGTGGTGACGGTGATGATGATTCTACCGATGCAGGGCTTCGCCTAAGCACTACAATGGTATGATCGAGGTGTGTAACTGTGGAGGGGGGCACCGCACATGGTTGGGAGAGAAACTTGTGTGTTCTAGGGTGCCCCTGCCCCCGTATATAAAGGAGCAAGGGGAGGCCGGCCAGCCCTCCTAGGGCGCGCCCCCAAGAGGGGAATCCTACTAGGACTCCAGGTCCTAGTAGGTTTCCACCAAGAGGGAGAGAGAGGGGGAAGGAAGGAGAGGGAGACGGAGAAAGAAAGGGGGCGCCGACCCCCTTCCCAAGTCCAATTCGGACCAAAGGAGGAGGGGCACGCGGCCTGCCCTATCCGCCCCTCTCTCTCTCCACTAAGGCCCATGAGGCCCCATTAGTTCCCCCGGGGGGTTCCGGTAACCCCTCTGACACTCTGGTTTTACCCGAAACTTTCCAGAACACTTCTGGTGTCCGAATATAGCCGTCCAATATATCAATCTTTATGTCTCAAGCATTTCGAGACTCTTCATCACGTCCGTGATCTCATGCGGGACTCTGAACCAACTTCGGTCATCAAAAACACATAACTCATATTACATATCATCATCGAATGTTAAGCGTGCGGACCCTACAGGTTTGAGAACTATGTAGACATGACCGAGACTCATCTCCGATCAATAACCAGTAGCGGAACCTGGATGCTCATATTGGCTCCTACATATTCTATGAATATCTTATCGGTCAAACCGCATAACAACATACGTTGTTCCATTTGTCATCGGTATGTTACTTGCCCGAGATTTGGTCGTCGATATCATCATACCTAGTTCAATCTCGTTACTGGCAAGTCTCTTTACTGGTTCCGTAATACTTCATCCCGCAACTAACTCATTAGTCACATTGCTTGCAAGGCTTATAGTGATGAGCATTACCGAGAGGGCCCAGAGGTACCTCTCTGAAACACGGAGTGAAAAATCCTAATCTCGATCTATGCCAACCCAAAAAAGACCTTCAGAGACATCTGTAAAGCACATTTATAATCACCCTTTTACGTTGTGACATTTGGTAGCACACAAAGTGTTCCTCTAGTATTCGGGAGTTGCATAATCTCATAGTCTGAGGAGCATGTATAAGTCATGAAGAAAGCAGTAGCAATGAAACTGTAATGATCATAATGCTAAGCTAACGGATGGGTCATGTCCATCACATCATTCTCCTAATGATATGATCCCATTCATCAAATGACAAGACATGTCTATGGCTAGGAAACATAACCATCTTTGATTAACAAGCTAGTCAAGTAGAGGCATACTAGGGACTTATGGTTTGTCTATGTATTCACACATGTACTAATTTTCCGGTTAATACAATTCTAGCATGAATAATAAACATTTATCATGAAATAAGGAAATAAATAATAACTTCATTATTGCCTCTAGGGCATATTCCTTTATTAATGTCACTAGATCAACAAATGTCAATCTTTCCAGTTTGACAAATGGCAATATACCCAATATGGCAAATGCAAATCTTACGAAATTGTGTGTACGTACTTGCACACGGGTCATCCAAAAAAACCGTTTGCGTTGAAGGGATGTACAAATCCTGCCAAATTTTCTCTTGGCTTAGTGTTGAAATCTCGCTTTGCATACCTTATTCAATCTGAACCGTTTGCGTTAAAGAGATGCACAAATCCTGCGAGGCGAATTTTCCCTTGGCTTACTGCGGAAGACCATAGCACTCACTTTGCATACAACTTTTCTATCAAAAACGTTTGCGCTGAAGAGCTGCACAAATCCTGCTTGGCAAATTTTCCCTTGGCTTACTGGGGAAGCTGCCGGTTCACATACTGGTGTTCTATCTAAAATGTTTGCGATGTTAGAGTGGCAGCTATTTGTTTCAAAATGCCTTTGTTGGCTGTTATTCGAGTGCGCCTTCTCTCAAAATGGACACGAAAAATACCACAACATGTCGGGTGCCATTCCATGATAGCATGCCAAGTTTCATGAATTTCAGATGAGTTTTGGATTTACTAGAATTTTAAAAAAAGTATCTCAACGTTTTGCCTGCAATCAATAGTGCGCTGGTGTTTGAAATTCATTCCCATTTCTTGCATGGGACGTAAACATGCACCCAAGGACACGAATTTGATTTTTCAACCAATTCATATGCACTGGAGCATGTGCATGTAGTTCCAATTTGAATTATGAACATAAAATGCCTAGAAAACCCAGTTAATGTATAAAAATGTCCAAACGAACCCCGAAAAATTCCAAATTTTAACATAACACTCTATTGTTCTATGTTGACACTAGACTTTTTTGAAAGCAATAAGAGGCAATGGATATCATTTCGTCCCCAAAGGTGGCACGTTCCCTACTGAAACCATCAGGCTTGTTGTGATAAGCTCTGGTTTGTGAGAAGTTTATACACGAACCTGCCCCAAATGGGACAATTTTTTTATCATGGCATGTTGATGCTGCTCCATGTAGCATGCCAAGTTTCATGAATTTCAAACGAGTTTTGGATTTACTAGAATCTAAATACCAGGTATCTCAATGTTTGCGGCCGAGTGACGGTGGCAGGATGTTTGACATTCATACCCATTTCTTGCATGGGACCTAAGCATGCAACCAAGGACAAATATTTGAATTTCCAACCAATTTATATGCATTAGAGCATGTGCCAGTAGTTCAAATTTGAATTATGCACATAAATGCATTGAAACTCAGTTAATGTATAAAAATGTCCAAACAAACCCCAAAAAATTCCAAAATTTAACACAACACTCCTGTTGTTCTATGTTGACACTAAAAAAATTGAAATCAAGAAGAGGCAACGGATATCATTTCGTCCAGATAGGTGAAACGTTCCCTACCGAAACCATCAGGCTTGTTGTGAGAATCTCTGGTTTGTGAGAAGTTTATACCCAAACCTGCCCCAAATGGGACAAAAAATTACCATGGCATGTTGATACCGCTCCATGATAGCATGCCAAGTTTCATGAATTTCAGACGAGTTTTGGATTTACTAGAATTTAAAAACCAAGTATCGCAATGTTTGTGGATGAGTGATGGTGGCAGGGTGTTTGACATTCATTACCATTTCTTGCATGGGACCTAAGCATGCAACCAAGGACACAGATTTGAATTTTCAACCAATTTATATGCATTAGAGCATGTGCATGTAGTTCAAATTTGAATTATACACATAAATGCATTGAAAACTCAATCAATGTATAAAATGTCCAAACGAACCCCGAAAAATTCCAAAATTTAGCACAACACTCATGTTGTTCTATGTTGACACTAGTGAAAAAATTGAAATCGAGAAGAGGCAACGGATATTGTTTCGTTCAGAAAGGTGAAACATTCCCTACCGTAACCATGAGGCTTGTTGCGAGAAGCTCTGGTTTGTGAGAAGCTTATACCCCAACCTGCCCCAAAAGGGACAATATTTTTACCACTGCATGTTGATGACGTTCCATGATAGCGTGTCAAGTTTCATGAATTTCAGACGATTTTTCGATTTACTAGAATTTTAAAACCATGTATCACAATGTTAGCGGCCGAGCGACGGTGGCAAAGGTGTTTGACATTCATTCCCATTTCTTGCATGGGACCTAAGGTTGCAACCAAGGACACGCATTTGATTTTTCAACCCGTTTATATGCACTAGAGCATGTGCATGTAGTTCAAATTTGAATTATGCACATGAATGCGTAAAAACTCAGTTAATGTATAAAAATGTCCAAGCGAACCCCGAAAAATCCTAAAAATTGCACAACACCCTTGTTGTTCAATGTTTACACGAGAAAAAATTTGAAAGTAAGAAGAGGCAACAGATATTGTTTCGTCCCCCAAGGTGGCACGTTCCCTACCGAAACCATAAGGCTTGTTGTGAGAGAAGCTCTGGTTTGCGAGAAGCTTATACCATAACCTGACCAAACGGGACAACATTTTTATCCCAGCATGTTGACGTCCTTCCATGATAGCATGCCAAGGTTCATGAATTTCAGACGAGTTTTGTATTTACTAGAATTACAAAAGCATGCACCTCAATGTTTACCGGAGAACCACAATGCCGGACCTAAGCATCAACCCATGGACACATATATCATTTACAACCCATTTTGGTGCACCGGAGCATGTGCATGTAGTTTAATTTTCAATTGTGCACCTGAAATGCCTAGAAAAACAAGTTAATGTATAAAAATGTCCAAACAAACCCTAAATAGTTTCAATTTTTTTGACAACAGACCTATAGTTGCATGTTCACTGCAGATAAAAGTTCTAGCAATTCAAACACCATCCTTTGCAGTTGTGACCCTTATGTAATTCAGATCAAGACGAAAAATCAAGTAGATCGCACACAGTTTATTATCACCAACCGTGTGAGATGCAGTACAAAATATCCTGGAGCACCGTCGATGTATAGTACACATACGGCTTACGTGAGAAGGTGCGTCGGCTACAGTCCATAGCCGACGTGTCAAGCACACTAGCTCGCTCCCCAAATACCATTTCACTGTTCAATCATCGCCGGTGAAAGATTGGGACGTGGACCCGCTTTGTGTGGGAAACTTTGGCAGCCCACTCTAGCGACAGCGCGGCCGCAGCCGCAAGGCGCATGCTAACAAGCTTCATGAGCACGGTCACAATCTGTGACCGGGCGGCCAAGGCAACCCAAACGGTCGTTGTTGCTTCTCAGGTGGCGGCAGCAACATCTGCCTCGGGGATAGCAATTGGCGAGAGTGGCACAACAGTTGTCTGTTCTGCAGCTGCGGCCTTAGCCCTGTTGGAGGCCGCCCACGACCATGTCGAGTCCACCCATGCCTAGCTCATGGCGGTCACCACACAAATCAAATGAAGCTTCTCCGATAACGATCGGCAACCCACAACCAAAGACTTGGCAATCACTGAGAGCGTTCGAGCAGCCGCCCGTTCCTGCGGCATACCTTGCCATGACAGAGCCCACCCAAGCCAAGATCGTGGCTGCCCACACCAAGCTCGTGGCAGCCTATTCCAAAGATATGGCAAATGCGGATGGCGAGATGCTTGTCGAGTATGGTGTGATGGATGACGTGGAACCCCTTCCCCAGGAGATTGTCAGGCACAAGATGGACATGGAGGAGGCAGCAGAGATTGACGAGCACCAGCCGTAGTAGTACTCTTTGTTTTTTAATTTAGGAGAGCCAGTCTTTAATTTGTTAGAGTAATGTTTAGGTCAGCTAGCTCTGTTTAATTGCTGAAATTGCTCGATTAAGAAGTGTGGGTATGCTGTAGTCTCCTTTGTGTACGCAAACTATGCAATGACGTGGATAACCACTGTAACCAGGGAAATTCGAACCAAAATTTTTGATGTTCAAATCATCACACACGGGTTAAGATATCTGAATCGTTTGTGATGTTCACATATCATACACAGTGCTGAATAAGGGACCATGTCTGATGACATTTTGCGCACCAATTTTTTCGCTGAACCGATTCAAAAAATTTGGCTTCCGCGGAAATATCTACCTCCCCGCCCCCTTCCCCTTACCAAAAGCCACATTTCCCCTGTTTCCGCCGTCCCTTCCAAGTTGAAACCTTCACTCCTTGCTTGCAGCGCTGCCTCCTCGCCGGCGACCCTCCTTCACACTGCTCGGCCTCGTCTATCCAGGCAGGTAATCCACACCCGACCCCCATCCTCCTCCTCCTTCCACACCCCACATGCCCCGACCGCCGGTGCGACACCTTCCACCCAAGTCACTGACCCCTCCACAAAATAAGTATCGCCCTAAGCCATGGTGCACGCGGTATAGCCAGGAGCTCAAGGAGCATTTGGTAGCGGAGAAGCAAATTGCGGCCGCATGTGCGGATGAGGTCACGATGGCTGCCATTCGTGCCGACCCCCAGATCTTGGAGGAGCACCTCGCCGTCGAGGCCACCGTCGACGCCTCACGCGCTGATGCCGCGACACGGTTGGCTGCTTTAAACGACAGTTCATGGCGTTTTATCGAGGCCACCCTCGATGCCTTCGACGAAGACTACAAGGTGTTTTCTCAGCGTGCATGTGCTTACCTCAACTCAAGAGACAACAGGTTGGTGCCCGGAGCTGCTCAGGCAACTCACCACTACGAAGAGGGTACCCACGATGCGGAGGCCTCGCCCTCTTCCATGTCCAAGGAGCCAATCGTCATCGATATCTCCGACAATGAGGAGTAACTTGTCTTATTAGCTCACTATAAGGACCCATGTTCAGTTTGCTAGCTACTGCCTTTCCTTAACAAATTCTAGTGAATTGTGCTATCTACTTTTACCATGGAATATGTTGCTCTAGTGTATATGTTCTATATGTCATGCAATGTGGTGCTCACTTATTAACTGTTTGGTTAATTAGTTGTCATGTTCAGTTAACTGTTTGGTTCAATTCTGCAAGTGTGATGTTCAATTCTTCAGGATGCAATTTTGTATTGTATTCCATGTGAGAAATAAATTGATTTTTTCTTAACAAAATACATGAGAAACAAATACAATTGCTATATTTCCAAGTTGTCAAGCATGCTTTGTTTGGTTAACTGTCTGATCTTCTAGTATGTTATACATTGTGCAATGTGGTGCTCAGTTAATGTTTGGTTCATTTGTTGTGGTGTTTAGTTAACTGTTTGGTTCAATTATGCAATGTGATTTTCAATTGTCGTGGGTGCATTCTGTTATTGTATACCATGTGAGAAATAAATCAAATTTGGTTGTACTAAATACATGAGAAACAAATACAATTGCTATATTTCCAGGTTGTTAAGCCTGCTTGGTTTGGTTAACTTTCTGATCTTCTATTAGGAGTATGTTATATTGTGCAATGTGGTGCTCAAATAATGTTTGGTTCATTTGTTGTGGTGTTTAGTTAACTGCTTGGTTCAATTATGCAATGCGATGTCCAATTGTCGTGGGTAGAATTTTGTATTGTTGTGCATGTGAGGAATAATCGAATTTGGCTGCACTTAATACATGAGAAACGTATACAATTTCTACATTTCCTAGTTCTTAATCATGCTTGGTTTGGATAAATGGGTTTTCCATGTGGCTTCAACTAATCTGGTGAATCTGCAATGTGCTTATGTTTCATCAACATATTTTACTAATAGCATGTGAACCCTCACTTAACCCGATCACTAACTACCTCATATGTGTTGCAGGGAAACAATGGGAAGCACCGAGGTTTACAATCGAGATTTTCACATGCATGGTCATTTGTCTAATAGCACATCATTGTGCAATTGCAGGAACCATTCTAATATTTAGGTTTTTAACAATTTGGTCTTGCACATGTAGGTTCTGCTGTCAGAGGTTTTGACCCACTGTTCGACCCTTTTTGCATATGGGGAAATGAGTTGTCCATGAATATCAGTCAAGTCAAGAAACTCAGAAAGATTGTTAGGATAAAGAAATTAGTGACAAAAACAACAAGATCTTTGTCTGCACAATGAAGAAGACATCGGTTCACTACAGGATGGTACTAACTATTATACCTTGCCTTTTTTATTCCTTTGCCTCATTTCTAATATAGAGAAGATATTTATGCACATCCTTGTTTTCAGGCCTTTCCAAAGTAGTTCACTGATGATTACCTCTCAAACCACTTGTATGATCAGGAGGCGAGGAAGTTTTTCATACAACACCCACGGTTGAATATTGAAGTGTTCCTAAAGAGGACGAAGGATGGACGGTCAATCACCCACATGCACTGGCCTAAAGTTGCAAAGACCTTCAACATCAATGAAGGATCAATATTCGCCTTTTGCTTCAACAGTTTTCCGGATGAGATACATTTGTCTGTGTCCCGTCTATGATGCTAATTTTGAATGGTTATAGATGTTGCATGTGAAACTTGGTGCTGGTGCAGTTGTGTAATGGGGTAGCTGAGTGCTGAAACTATATGATGTTGTACTCTGATGTATTTCAATTATAAAAATGAAATATATTGTGTGCTTAATATGAAATGTCAATTAGATTAATAAATTGATTATTAATAATAGGATAATTAGCCTGCTAATTGGGTTTTTCTATTGCAAACGGTTATTGAGAAAACACCGTGGGCGATGACCTCAGGCAACGCACACAGTTTCTAGGAATAAACCGTGTTGGATAATGAACAATCACACACGACATCCTCTTGAAAACTGTTTGCCTTAGGCCACCTGGCACAAATGTTTACCACATAAAAACTGTGTGTGATGGACAACCTTTGCCACACAGTTTCTTTTATGCACCCTGTGTGATGCATTCAATAACACAAACGATAAAATTGTTAATACCGTGTGCAATGGAAACACTATCACAAACGATTTAAGGGGGAAATTGTGTGTGACGTACCTGCAAACAGAAACATTTTCCTTGGAGTGACTATGTGGGATATATACGAACGGAGACGTTTAGCGGGGACAGACTGTGTGGGATGAACTTACGACCGAAAACGATTTCGCCTGTATAATTGAATTTTTTTAGCACTATTGTATGTATAACCATATTTGATCGCTCGCCGGTCGCACTCGACCTCATTTTGCTGAGCGTGAGTGCCAGGAGGGCATATCCCCGATGGTTTCTGGGTCGTGTGGGAAGGACCCCCCTATCGCAGTCACTCACTAGGTGACGGTTTCAAATGTCGTTGCAAAAAGGGGTTAAAACTCGTTTGTATAGCACCTCGCTGTACTAGTGTACCATCATTCTCATATTATCATGAACATGGTTAGAGAATTATCATTCACCTGCTATACTATGTTTTTGGGCTAACATTCTACCTTTGTCTAGCTATAGTATCACTTTAGTTTCTCAGATGTATTGAGAAAGAGTTATTATTACATTCGGCATAAAGTATGTGAAAGGATCGAGAAGAGGGGTCTAGAGGGGTGATTAGAACCTTAACAAGTAAAAGTGGCAGCTTTTAGATTTTTTCAAGTTAAGGTGGACTTTAGCACATGTTAAAGGGCATTCAATACATCTCAAGCAAGCATGAGAAGAGTATAGGTGAAAGGGTAAGGCATGCAATTTGCAAGAATGTAAATGGATGGGATTGGAGTGTGCAAACGCAATGGAGACATGGAGATTTTTGGCATGGTTCCGACAGGTGGTGCTATCGCACATCCACGTTGACAGAGACTTCAACCCACGAAGGATAACGGCTGCGCGAGTCCATGGAGGGCTCCACCCATGAAAGGCCACGAAGAAGCAACGTTGTCTATCCCACCATCGCTATCGCCCACGAAGGACTTGCCTCACTCGGGTAGTTCTTCACGAAGTAGGCAATTTTCTTGCCCTTACAAACTTCTTGGTTCAACTCCACATCATGATGGAGGCTACCAAGCGGCACCTAACCAATCTAGGAGTCACCACTCTCCAAAAGGTAATAGACGATGTATTGATGATGAACTCCTTGCTCTTGTGCTTCAAATGATAGTCTCCCGAACACTCGACTCTCTCTCTCTCTCTCTCGCAGATTTGGCTATGGTGGAAGAAGGATTTGAGTGGAAAGCAACTTGGGGAAGGCTAGAAATCAAGGTTAAATGGTTGGAATGGAATCTCTTGATCTCAACACATGAGTAGGTGGTTCTCTCCCAGAAAATGAGTAGTGAAAGTGTAGACACATTCTAATGACTCTTCTCACTAAGGATGAAGGGGTGGAGGGGTATATAGCCTCCACACAAAATCCAACCGTTACACACTTTTGACCCATCTCGGTGGCACCGATTGAAAAATTTGATGTCGGTGTCAAAACCGGCGGATCTCTGGTAGGGGGTCCCGAACTGTGCGTCTAAGGCTAATGGTAATAGGAGGTTGGGACCACAATGTTTACCCAGGTTCGGGCCCTCTCGATGGAGGTAATACCCTACTTCCTGCTTGATTGATCTTGATGATATGAGTATTACAAGAGTTGATCTACCACAAGATCGTAGAGGCTAAACCCTAGAAGCTAGCCTATGATTATGATTGTTGTTGTCCTAGAGACTAAACCCTCCGGTTTATTAGACACTGGAGGGGGCTAGGGTTACACAGAGTTGGTTACAAAGAAGGAGATTTGCATATCCGAATGGCCAAGCTTGCCTTCCACGCAAAGGAGAGTCACGCTCGGACACGGGATGAAGTCTTCAATCTTGTATCTTCATAGTCCAACAGTCCGGCCAAAGTATATAGTCCGGCTGTCTGAGGACCCCCTAATCCAGACTCCCTCAGTAGCCCCGAACCAGGCTTCAATGACGATGAGTCCAGCGCGCAGATTGTCTTCGGCATTGCAAGGCGGGTTCCTTCTCTGAATACTCCATAGAAGATTTGGAACACAAGGATCGTGTCCGGCTCTGCAAAACAATTTCCACCTACCACCGTAGAGAGCACAATACCCCACAAATCTAATCTGCTGACAATTTTTCGTAGTGTGACATCACGCCGCAGCCTGGTCATTATACGAACCGTTCTTTCCCAACCTACTACTGCGTATATTGCGAGGCGGTTTTATTGGCACGTCTGATCGAATCAGAGATTGTGTCCCCCTATCTCGGGATTCTCATCAATACGGGTGTGGGTAACCCAACCGCGCCATCAACGCGGCGCTTGGGGAATAAGCAAGTTTACCGGGCAAGTGGGGAGGCGCAAGATCCCTGCTGCCTTTATAAGGAGATAAAGACTCCCCTTATTCGCCCACGCCTTCTTCTTCCTCTGCTCATCCATTGCCCCTCACTCGAGCCCCAGCGCCCAAGCGTTCGTCTTCTCCGCCCACAAAGGCCTTTCGAAAATGTCCGGATCCGGAGCAGGAGGCAAGTGGATGGCCTCTATCCTCCGGGAGAAGGATATCAAAAAGTTTCGGGAGGCCGGGTATCTGGCCAAGAAAATCAGCCACCGTCTTCCGACGGCGGGACATATCGTCCCTACTCCGGAACCCCACAAGAGGCTTGTATTCCTCCCTCATTTTGTCCATGGCTAGGGTTTCCCTCCACCCATTCGTTCATGCATCATGTATTATTACGGGATCGATTTTCATGATCTATCCCCCAATTCCTTCCTCAACATCTCGACATTCATCGTCATGTGTGAGGCCTTTCTCCGCATCTCGCCACACTTCGGCTTATGGCTGAAGATCTTTAATGTGAAGCCCAAGATAGTGAGTGACGAGCACGCCGAGTGCGGAGGCGCCATGGTGAGCAAGATGCCCAACGTCACATGGCCAACAGGTACTTTCAATGATTCCGTCAAAGAGTGGCAGCAGCAGCAGTGGTCCTCGGCTGAGTCTGGTGCTTGGCCGCGCGGCACGGAATGGGCCACTGCTCCCGAATTCCGATTCGGAGCCCCCCTGCAGCTTACGTCCTGGCCCAAGAAGGGCCTGAACTGATCTTTGCCCGATGAGCTGTCGGCGCTCCAGACGCGTGTCAAGGATATGGAAGACAAGAATATCAAACTTGTCAATGTAGTCCAGGTGATGTTAGTTCACAGGATCCTTCCATGTTAACACCGGGCTTGCAATTTATGGGAATTCGACCCGGCCAAGCACCAGACCCTGCAAGAGCTCTTTGGCTCCTTGCACAAAGACATCTGGAAGGTGCTTTTCAAGTCCGGCATGGTCGGACTCAACCGAGGACTGCAGATACCAACTGTCCCGTCCTGCAAGTTTGGTAAGTCATTATATGTTTTATTCG
This sequence comes from Aegilops speltoides, assembly GCA_021437245.1. Classification (NCBI taxonomy): domain Eukaryota; kingdom Viridiplantae; phylum Streptophyta; class Magnoliopsida; order Poales; family Poaceae; genus Aegilops; species Aegilops speltoides. Next base: position 72,847 of record JAHHZJ010000012.1, read on the forward strand.
CATAACCCAACGGAAATGCTTAATGTGTTTTCCACAACTCTCCTAGGGCTGGATGAAGAAGGCGGGGTGGATCTACTGTCCGGCCCCACTGCCAGAAGAACCGGCCGGTCCACTTTTGACGAAGATGCTGGTCCCGGCGCCTTACAAGGCGCCGAAGAAGAAGGCCGAGAAGGAGGCCAAAAAAACCAGGGGCGGCCTCCGTCGCCGTGGCGCCTCGGACACAATATCCGAAGACTCCAATGCCCGTTCTTCCTCCGAAGAGGACGAGGAGGAGGAGGAAGATGAATCCCCAATGGGGGGGAGAAAGAAAAGGACGGCATCCCCATCCTTGGTGGCCGAGTCGCCTAAGAGGGGAAAAACTCCTCTTCCGTTGGAGTCCACTTCCGCCGCCGATAGCAGCTCAGAGTGGGATCCCAGGGCCTAGCCCCTGGTGAACTCGTGAGTATATAAAATCCGAACACATTTACACATCCGGACTCACTATGGCATGACGTTTTAATCATTGATCCATACTTTTTTGCAGTCCGGCGAGGTCCCGCACCGAACGATCCTCATCAGAGGATTTATTGGGTTCGGATGCTATGGACAGCGAGACGCCCCCGAAGGCCCCTTCCCCAAAACACGTGAACGACACCAAGGTATCTTCACAGAGGGACCCAGGCCAAGAAGGGGGGAAAAGATCGTCAAGGTGATACCAGAAGGTCAAACTTCCGGGGCCGGACAGACGGGAGAAAAGGCTCCCATGGACGTCGACGGCGGGGGCTATCCGGAATTTGTCTGCCAGTTGGACACAATTCCGGATACCGGTACGGCTCCAGAATCAGGCAGGCAGCCTCCCTCGACTGGAGGGGGTGCGCCTGTTTCGTTGGCAACCTCTGTCCAACCAGAGGTGCCGGATACTTTACTGGCGGCGTTGAAGAGCGCCTCCATCATTGAAGAACACCGTGCCCCTATGGGTACGGTGATTGAGAAGATTCAGTCCGCTGAGAGTGGACTGAATGAAGCCTGCATCGGCCTGATAAGAGGCTTTGAGGTATGTTTTATGAGGTTTCAAAGAGTGTCATAGTATAGATAGTAGCCCCTGATACACTAATCGGTGAAAGAAAGAACCGGACAGGGGATCAAATTTATGTTCGCAGGAGACTCACTTAATGGCATCTATTCTCTTCTTTTATAAGCAAGCATCTGTAGTGACCGCCGCCTCTCATACTGCGGAAGTCTCCGGACTGAATCAAAGTCTGGAGCAGGCCAAAGAAGAACTTGGCCAGTTGAAAAGGCAGCTGGAGGATAACAAGGTATCCACAAACCTTGCTCGCGTTCAGTGCAAACGAATTTTTAGTATGATAAAAATATGTTTCATGATTTGCTCTAGGGGCGATGGACGAAGTTGAGGCTCTTAAGAAGGTTGTGGCCGAGGCCGAGAAAAAGGCAGCTGCAGAGCAGGTTCTTCGTGAGAAGCACGAGGCCATGGTTATTGAAGCTGAGCAAGAGCTTCAAGAGGCCATGAAGAAATGTGAGACCTTGGAGCAGAGGTTAACAGAGAAAGAATCCGAACTCACCAAGGCTCATCAGGCCGCACGCGATGCTCGAGGGGAAACCCAAGGCGCCCTGCAGGAGATCCAAGAGGCGAGGAAGATCGCGGCGGGTAAGGCTTTTTCCATGTAAAGCAAGTATTTGAGGAGAAAATCATGTTTCTAATTTTGAGTTCAGATTTCTCCAGGGGTATTTGCGGAGATGCCGCGCAGCATATTTGATGCCGCTCATTCTACCGAGCCGAAGAAAGGAACACTGCGGATAAGCTCTTCTAGTCGCAGTATCTGGCACCAAATTATCTGGTGCCTTTTGCCAATCAACTGAAATAGCTGATCGAACTGCATAAGACGGACGAGCTAGCCATGAAGGATTTAATTATTCGGCTATGGCATGCCAAGCCGATTCCAAGCAGCTGCTTCGGGCTCGTGAAGCGGCTTGTGAGTGTCTGCCCTCAACTTGACGTCATCAAGCAGACTGTCTGTATGGAGGGTGCGTGAATGGCCTACGCCCGTGCAAAGGTGCACTGGGGGAAGATGGACGCTAAAAAGCTGATGACCGAGGGACCGCCAGAGGGGAAGGAGCACCGCAAGCCTGAGTTATATTATGATAGTGTCCTGAAAGGATCCCGCCTTGCGGTGGAGCAATGTACCAAGGACATTAATATTTCCATGAATACAGTCATGTTGTCCTTTCTAATGTTGAACAAGGTCGTTTCTATTATTGATTGCCTGTTATTTGAAAAAAAATTCTCCTTGCGGCTGTTTTATATATTAATGCTGAGAGTTGGCCAGTTGTTGGCTTCTGCCCCCCATGTAGGAAGTACGGGGGTGTTCGGGATAAACTTGAGCACTCTTTATCCCAGTTTTGGGTCCTTGAAGGAGGTGTTTAGCGCAACAAACCAGGAAATCAGACTATAAGGCTTTATCACTCTCACTTAGCCATAGGAGCTTGACAAAAGGAAGGTAGGCGCAACCCCTGGCGTTCGGAAGACCGCACGAGGGGCTCTATAAGCACCTGATCGAAAGAAAAGCCGATCCATCGCACACTGCATTAGTTATCGCATAATGCGGAAGAAATCCTTAAAGATTTTATAACCTCTCGAACAGCTGACAAGCTCTCACCGTATCATGACAATCAGTTTTCAGCTTTCTCTTACTAAGGCGCTCATCCGGAAGAACCGGGACACAATCGCAGTAGTTCTCCCTGTGCCGCCTTAGCCGATATAGCGGAACGTAAGGCAGCAAAACATGGGAGCCGGGCAAACCCAACTATTGACCCAAGACATGATTCGGAGCTGATGCATATAATGCTATAAGTTCGGGGTGCCGATCGGCCATGAAGGTGTTCGGACTTTATTGCCATATTATGGGTACAATGAAGCCCCTAGCGTATTAAGGCATATCACGGTGTACAGATGCCATTTGACAAAAGAGTTTCAATAAGAAATAACAGCAAATAAGTGTCGTATAAAGCCACATGTTGTATTTAAATAGTACGTCAATGCGTATGAGTACAGGTAAAGTGATAAAAAGAAATATAACTACGGAACCTACTGAGACCAGGCGGGAGGAAGCTGTGTGCGGATCCGTAGTGTAGTCGGATGGTCGTCGAGGGGAATATCTAAGGATTCCCTTGCGCGTTTGAGCTGTTTCCGTGTCGCTAGTCCTGGCCTACGCAAAGGTGAACCTGCAAATAAAATTTAAGAAATGTTTGTGTGCCACCGAGCGGTTGAGCCGCAGTGTGTGGCCTGTCCTAGCTTTTGCCAGAGTGTTTTAATTGAGCTCCGGGCGAGCCGGGCTATCCTGCCGCAAAGTAGTTTGGACTCCTTTGGCGGTGTCCGGGAGCTTGGCCGTCAACTTGAGGTTCAATTGAAAGATGCCACTCGTTGCTTCTGTTGTTAAAGCGGCGGTATACTCTTCGGCACCGAGAGGGAGTTCGGCCCTGTGATACGTCTCCAACGTATCTATAATTTATGAAGCATTCATGCTATTTTATTATCTGTTTTGAATGATTATGGGCTTTATTATACACTTCTATACTACTTTTGGGACTAACCTATTAACCGGAGGCCCAACCCATATTGCTGTTTTATTGCCGGTTTCAATATTTCGAAGAAAAGGAATATCAAACGGAGTCCAAACGGAATGAAACCTTCGGCAGCGTGATTTTTGGGAAGATTATGACCCATGAGACTTGGAGTTGAAGTAAAGGGAGCATCGAGGAAGCCACAAGATAGGGGGGGCGCCCCCCCCCCAGGCGTGCCCTCCACTCTCGTGGGCCCCTCGAGGCTCCCCCGACCGACTTCTTTCGCCTATATAAGCCTACGTACCCTAAAAACATCAATACATAATATAGATCAGGAGTTCCACCGCAGCAAGCCTCTGTAGCCACCAAAAACCTCTCGGGAGCCCGTTCCGGCACCCTGCCGGAGGGGGAACCCATCACCGGTGGCCACCTTCATCATCGCGGCGCTCTCCATGACGAGGAGGGAGTAGTTCACCCTCGGAGCTGAGGGTATGTACCAGTAGCTATGTGTTCGATCTCTCTCTCTCTCTCTCTCTCGTGTTCTCTCTATGGCACGATCTTGATGTATCGCGAGCTTTGCTATTATAGTTGGATCTTATGATGTTTCTCCCCCCTCTACTCTCTTGTGATGAATTGAGTTTTCCTCTTGAAGTTATCTTGTCGGATTGAGTCTTTAAGGATTTGAGAACACTTGATGTATGTCTTGTCGTGCTTATCTGTGGTGACAATGGGATATCACATGCCACTTGATGTATGTTTTGGTGATCAACTTGCGGGTTCCGCCCATGAACCTATGCATAGGGGTTGGCACACGTTTTTGTCTTGACTCTTCGTTAGAAACTTTGGGGCACTCTTTGAAGTACTTTGTGTTGGTTGGATGAATCTGAGATTGTGTGATGCATATCGTATAATCATGCCCACGGATACTTGAGGTGATAATGGAGTATCTAGGTGACATTAGGGTTTTGGTTGTTTTGTGCCTTAAGGTGTTATTCTAGTATGAACTCTATGATAGATCGAGCGAAAAGAATAGCTCAATGTTATTTTACTATGAACTCTTGAATAGATAGATCAAAAAGGAAAACTTTGAGGTGGTTTCGTACCCTACCATAATCTCTTCGTTTGTTCTCCACTATTAGTGGCTTTTGAGTGACTCTTTGTTGCATGTTGAGGGATTGTTATATGATCTATCTATGTTATTATTGTTGAGAGAACTTCCACTAGTGAAAGTATGAACCCTAGGCCTCGTTTCCTAGCATTGCAATACCTTTTATGCTCACTTTTATCATTAGTTACCTTGCTGTTTTTATTATTTCAGATTACGAAAACCTTTATCTACTATCCATATTGCACTTGTATCACCATCTCTTCGCCGAACTAGTGCACCTATACAATTTGCCATTATATTGGGTGTGTTGGGGACACAAGAGACTCTTTGTTATTTGGTTGCAGGGTTGTTTGAGAGAGACCATCTTCATCCTACGCCTCCCACGGATTGATAAACCTTAGGTCATCCACTTGAGCGAAATTTGCTACTTTCCTACAAACCTGTGCACTTGCAGGCCCAACAACGTCTACAAGAAGAAGGTTGTGTAGTAGACATCAAGCTATTTTCTGGCGCCGTTGCCGGGGAGGCTAGGTAAGCGGCACTCACACCCCGTCAACTAAGCTATTTTCTGGCGCCGTTGACGGGGAGGTGAGTGCTTGCAGGTATATCTTTAGATCTTTCAATCGAATCTTTTTGTTTCTTGTTTTTATCACTAGTTTAGTTTATAAAATAAAATTACAAAAAAAATGGAGTGAAGTTTGTCTCATATGCTTCGTCTTTTTAATATCTTTCATGAGTTTGATGAAAAGGAAAATTGTGCTCAAGTGCTAGAAGAAGAAATCTATAGAATGCTTGGTACTAAATCTTTGTATGATGAGCATGATTGCAATGTTGTTAGTATGAATTCCTTGAATATCCATGATGCTAATGATATGCAAAGCCACAAGCTTGGGGATGCTATGTTTGATGAAGATGATATTTTTTGTCCCCCAAGTTTTGATGAGCAAATTTATTATGATGAAAGCATGCCTCCTATTTATGATGATTATATTGATGAAAGTGGGTTTGGAAGAGTGTCAATTTTAGGAAGTAGTGAGCCCACTATTTTGGAGGATGTTGAATCTTATTATGATGAACATGAAAGTGGATTTGGAAGAGTGTCAACTTTATTTCGTGATGATTCCACTATTTCGGAAGAGGTTCCAATTGATTATGAGAACAAAGTTGCTATCTGTGATGATTATTGTGATGACTTGTATGCTATTAGTAATAATGATAACCATGAAACTTGTCATCGTGATTTTAGTTTTCAATTGGATTATGCCTCACATGATAATTATTTTGTTGAGTTTGCTCCCACTACTATTCCGAATGAGAAGAATTTTGCTTATGTGGAGAGTAGTAAATTTTCTATGCTTGTAGATCATGAAAAGAATGCTTTAGGTGCTGGTTATATTGTTGAATTTATTCATGATGCTACTGAAAATTATTATGAGGTAGGAATATATGCTTGTAGGAATTGCAATTATATCAAGTTCGTTTCCTCTCTATGTGCTTAAAATCTTGAAGTTATGCTTGTTTTGCCATCCTATGCTAGTTGATTATAGTTCCCATAAGTTGTTTTCTCACAAAATCCCTATGCATAGGAAGTGGGTTAGACTTAAATGTGCTAGTCATATGCTTCATAATGCTCCCGTTATGTTTCAATTCTTATCTTTTATGTGAGCATCATTGTCATCATCATGCCTAGCTAGAAAGGAATTAAAGAAAAACGCTTGTAGGGAGACAACCCAATATTTATCCTTACTGTTTTTGTGTGTTCACATGATTATGATACTGTAGTAATCATGTTTTATAGCTTTTTTTTTCAATAAAGTGCCAAGTAAGACCTTTAGGATAGCTTACGGTGATAGTTGTGATGATCCTGCTGAAAATCAGAAACTTTTGCACCCAGTAAATTAGTTTTGTTAATTCACAGAAACGTACTTCTGATATGATTCTTTTTGATATGGATTGGTATACAAATTTCTTAGGACGTCCTAATTTGGTAAAAATTTGGAGTTCCAGAAGTATACGTTTGAAACAGATTACTAAAGACTGTTCTGTTCTTGACAGATTCTGTTTCCTATGTGTTGTTTGCTTATTTTGATGAATCTATGAGTAGTATCGGAGGGTGTGAACCATACATAAGTTGGAGTACAGTAGATATTACACCAATATGAATTTAGAATGAGTTCATTACAGTACCTAAGTGGTGGTTTTATTTTCTTACACTAACGGAGCTTACGAGTTTTCTGTTGAGTTTTGTGTTGTGAAGTTTTCAAGTTTTGGGTAAAGATTCGACGGAGTATGGAATAAGGAGTGGCAAGAGCCTAAGCTTGGGGATTTCCAAGGCACTCCAAGGTAATATTCAAGGACAACCAAGAGCCTAAGCTTGGGGCATCCCCTCTTTCGTCTTCGTTCATCGGTAACTTTACTTGGAGCTATATTTTTATTCGCCACATGACATGTGTTTTGCTTGGAGCGTCATTTTCTTTTGTTAGTATTTGCTTGCTGTTACTTATAATAATGTTTTGCATCTTTATTTTCAATAAAAATGTCAAGTATAGCCTTTACCATGCTTATTTTGCTAGTATACATGTTGCTGTTTGAAAACAGAAAGTTTACCGCTGTTGCAAAAATTCCCTAGAAAAGTCATAGAATTATATAATGTTGAAACTTTTTGCATAATGAGCTCTGATAAATCTTCTACAGTGTAGTATTTTTCTCATAATTTTTGGAGTTAGGGAAGTATTGATACTCTTGCATTCTTTACAGACTGTACTGTTTTGGCAGATTGCTGTTATGTTTGCATCGTTTGCATATGTTTGCTTGTTTAATGATTCTATTTGAGGATAGGAGTGTTAAATATGCAGAGACATTTAGTATTCAATGTTGAATAATAATTGTAGTGATTTGTTACAGTAGAAAATGATAAGGTTTTGCATTGGTTTATACTAACCTATCTCACGAGTTCTTGTTGAGTTTGGTGTGGATGAAGCTTTTTTACAAAAAGAGAAACCATGATATGAGAGGAATTAAGGAGACACAAAAGTTCAAGCTTGGGGATGCCCAAGACACCCCAAGATAATATTTCAAGAAGTCTCAAGCATCTAAGCTTGGGGATGCCCCGGTAGGCATCCCTCCTTTCTCCTTCAACAACTATCGGTTAGTATCGGTTGAGCCTAAGTTGTTGCTTCTTCACAAGAGTTGTGCTATCCTTGCATTGTCATTTTATTTTGTTTTGCTTGCAGTTTGAATACAATATCAAGATCTGAAATTATTTAATGAGAGAGAGTCTTCACTTAGTTACATAATTATTTAGCTACTCATTGATCTTCACTTATATCTTTTTGGAGTAGTTTGTCATTTACTCGTGTGCTTCACTTATATCCTATGAGTAAATGGTTGAATGAGTTGAATGTCATAAATCTGAAATTATATATGTTTCATTTGCTTATCCCATGGGGAGTAATGACTTCACATCTAAGAAGTAGAGGTTGTAGATTTATTGAAGGTTAGCAAGCATTGTATTGGTCATTTGAACAATTCATGAAATAATATTGAAGGAAGAGAGATTCCACATGTAAATACACTATCCTAGACATATTTTATAATTGGGAGCACTCATTTAGTATGACATGCTAAAGAGTTGATGTTGGACAAGGAAGACAACGTAATGGGTTATGTTTTCGCACATTTCAGTTAAAGTATATTGTCATGGATCATTCAAACATGTTGAGCTTGCCTTTCCCCCTCATGCTAGCCAAATCCCTTGCACCAAGTAGAGATACTACTTGTGCTTCCAAATATCCTTAAACCCAGTTTTTGCCATAAGTGTCCACCATACCTACCTATATGCGGTATTTACCTGCCGTTCCAAGTAAATTTGCATGTGCCAAACTCTAAACCTTCAAATAATAATCTGTTTTGTATGCCCGAACCACTCATGTAGTGACTAGGGGCTGTCAGTATCTTCCATGCTATGTGGGTTATTCTCAAGATGAGTGGACTCCGCTCATCATTCACGAGTAAAATGGCTGGTAACCGGGATGCCTAGTCCCATGATGAAAAGATCAAAACCAAATCAAAATTAATTGCAAACAAAACTCCCCCAGGTTTGATGTTAGTTGGAGGCACCCGTTGTTTCGGGCAAGCCATGGATTGATGATTGTTGGTAGAGGGGGAGTAAAAACTTTTACCATTCTCTTTGGGAACTGCCTATAATGTATGTAGTATGGAAGATATTGGGAACTCTTGGTTGTTATGTTGACAATGAGATCATACCTCTCAAAATTATTTATCTCTATTTCAAAATTGTGCTCTGGCACCTCTGGAAATCCCTGCTTCCCTCTGCGAAGGGCCTATCTTTTCCTTTTATGCACGAGTCAAGGTGATCTTCACATTTCCCCTTTTCATTTTATCCATTGGCAAGCACCTCGTGTTGGGAAGATCTGATATATATATATATATATATATATATATATATATATATATATATATATATATATATATATATATATATATATATATATATATATATATATATATCCAATTGGATGTAAGTTAGCATGAACTACTATTGTTGACATCACCCAAAGGTGAATACGTTGGGAGGCAACACTATAAGCCCTCTTTCTCAGTGTCCGATTGAAACTCCATAACCATTAGTATTGCGTGAGTGTTAGAAATTGTAGAAGACTATATGATAGTTGAGTATGTGGAGTTTGCTATTCCTGAAAATAAGATGAATTGCAATTGTTTGATGACTGAGAATGAAGTTTGCTAGTTTTCAAGAAAGTTTATGGTCTATGCTTTAACATGTGAATTGCTTGCTACTTTATCGTGAGAAGTTTTATGAGATGAACTACTGTTATGACATATTATCATGCTAGAAAAGGTGTTTGAAATTATCATTGATCAAACTTGTGCACCTTCTAGCATTCACACTTCATAAATTATTTCTTTATCATTTACCTGCTCGAGGACGAGTAGGAATTAAGCTTGGGGATGCTGATACGTCTCCAACGTATCTATAATTTATGAAGCATTCATGCTATTTTATTATCTGTTTTGAATGATTACGGGCTTTATTATACACTTTTATATTACTTTTGGGACTAACCTATTAACCGGAGGCCCAGCCCATATTGTTGTTTTATTGCTGCTTTTGAGATTTCAAGAAAAGGAATATCAAACGGAGTCAAACGGAATGAAACCTCGGCAGCGTGATTTTTGGGAATATTATGACCCGGAGACTTGGAGTTGAAGTAAAGGAGCATCGAGGAAGCCACAAGATAGGGGGCTCCCACCCCCTGGCGCGCCCTCCACTCGTGGGCCCCTCGAGGCTCCCCGACCGACTTCTTTCGCCTATATAAGCCACGTACCCTAAAAACATCGTCTGAAGATAGATCGAGTTCCGCCGCCGCAAGCCTCTCTAGCCACCAAAACCTCTCGGGATCCTGTTAGGCACCGCCGAGGGGGAACCCATCACCGTGGCCATCTTCATCATCTCGGCGCTCTCCATGACGAGGAGGAGTAGTTCACCCTGAGCTGAGGGTATGTACCAAGAGCTATGTGTTTGATCTCTCTCTCTCTCTCGTGTTCTCTCTATGGCACGATCTTGATGTATCGCGAGCTTTGCTATTATAGTTGGATCTTATGATGTTTCTCCCCCCTCTACTCTCTTATGATGAATTGAGTTTTCCTCTTGAAGTTATCTTGTTGGATTGAGTCTTTAAGGATTTGAGAACACTTGATGTATGTCGTGCCGTGCTTATCTGTGGTGACAATGGGATATCACGTGCCACTTGATGTATGTTTTGGTGATCAACTTGCGGGTTCCGCCCATGAACCTATGCATAGGGGTTGGCACACGTTTTCATCTTGACTCTCCGGTAGAAACTTTGGGGCACTCTTTGAAGTACTTTGTGTTGGTTGGATGAATCTGAGATTGTGTGATGCATATCGTATAATCATGCCCACGGATACTTGAGGTGACAATGGAGTATCTAGGTGACATTAGGGTTTTGGTTGATTTGTGTCTTAAGGTGTTATTCTAGTATGAACTCTATGATAGATCGAGCGGAAAGAATAGCTCTATGTTATTTTACTATGAACTCTTGAATAGATAGATCAAAAAGGAAAACTTTCAGGTGGTTTCATACCCTACCATAATCTCTTCATTTGTTCTCCGCTATTAGTGGCTTTGGAGTGACTCTTTGTTGCATGTTGAGGGATTGTTATATGATCTATCTTTGTTATTATTGTTGAGAGAACTTGCACTAGTGAAAGTATGAACCCTAGGCCTTGTTTCCTAGCATTGCAATACCGTTTACGCTCAATTTTATCATTAGTTACCTTGCTGTTTTTATTATTTCAGATTACAAAAACCTTTATCTACTATCCATATTGCACGTGTATCACCATCTCTTCACCGAACTAGTGCACCTATACAATTTGCCATTGTATTGGGTGTGTTGGGGACACAAGAGACTCTTTGTTATTTGGTTGCAGGGTTGTTTAAGAGAGACCATATTCATCCTACACCTCCCACGGATTGATAAACCTTAGGTCATCCACTTGAGGGAAATTTGCTACTGTCCTACAAACCTGTGCACTTGCCATTAACCGTAGGCATCACCCTGCCATTAACCGTGATGACTCCGCACGGACCGGGCATCTTGAGCTTTCGGTAGGCATAATGTGGCACCACATTGAATCGATCGAACGCGGTTCGTCCGATCAGTACCTAATAATCAGTGTGAAAGGGGACGATGTCGAAGATTAACTCTTCGGTATGGTAATTGTCCGGTGATCCGAAGACTACCTCGAGAGCGATGGAGCCTATACAACGGGCCTCCACACCTGGTATAATACCTTTAAAGGTGGTTTGAGTGGGCTTGATTATCGAAAGATCAATACCCATCTTGCGCACTGTGTCCTGGTACAACAGGTTTAGACTGCTGCCTCCGTCCGTAAGGACTCGTGTGAGGTGGAACCCGTCAATTATTGGGTCGAGGACTAGTGCGGCTGAATTGCCCTGTTTGGTATTAACCGGACGATCCGTGCAGTCGAAGGTGATTGGTCATAGTTTACATTGTGGGGCGACTGTTTCCGTTAAGTCGACATCCCTAAGAGTGCACATCTGTTCCAGCTTGGGAATGTGGGTTGCGTTTATCATGTTCACTGTTTTGATTTGCGGGGGAAATTTCTTTTGCCCTCCTGTATTCGATGATCGGGGCTCCTCGTCGTCATCGTTGCTTTGAGACCCCTTATCCTTGTTTTCGGCACCTGACCTACCGGCTTGTTTGAAGACCCAGCATTCTCTGTTGGTATGATTGGCTGGTGTTCCTGGGGTGCCATGAATTTGGCATGGACGGTCGAGTATGCGGTCCCGACTGGACGGGCCCATATTGTTCTTTTTGAATGGCTTTTTCCGCTGACTGGACTTAGAGCCACTGAATCTGGCATTGACGGTCATGTCTTCGGTGTTATCGCCGTTATTGCGACGCTTGTGTTTGTTGCGTCGGGGCTTGTCGTTGCTATCTCTGGCCTTTGATGTGCCAGGATTGCTTGCTGTTCTGTTGCTACGAGCTAACCAGCTATCCTCGCCCGCACAAAAGCGGGTCATGAGTGTCGTGAGGGCGGCCATGGACTTTGGTTTTTCTTGGCCAAGATGTCAGGCAAGCCACTCGTCACGGATGGTATGCTTAAACGCCGCCAGGGCTTCGGCATCCGGACAGTCGACAATTTGGTTCTTTTTGGTTAGGAACTGAGTCCAAAATTTCCTGGCTGACTCTCCGGGCTGTTGGGTTATGTGACTTAAATCATCAACATCCGGTGGTCACATGTAAGTGCCCTGGAAGTTATCCAGGAATGCGTCTGCCAGGTTCTCCCAACTTCCAATGGAGTTTGCTGGCAAACTATTTAGCCAATGTTGGGTCGGTCCCTTGAGTTTTAGTGGGAGGTATTTGATGGCGTGTAGATCATCCCCGCAGGCCATGTGAATGTGGAGAAAGAAATCTTCAATCCATACCGCGAGGTCTGTTGTACCATCATATGATTCAGTATTCACGGGTTTAAACCCTTCTGGGAATTCATGATCCATTACTTCATCAGTGAAGCATAGGGGGTGTGTAGCGCCTCTATGCCGGGTTACATCATGATGCCGTTCAAATGAGTCTGGTCTGCTGTATTCGGCCCGGCCGAATGTGTTTTTAGTATGTCCGGTGTGATGGTCATCGTCGCGCGTTGGGGCGTGCCCCCATGATCCGTAGATCGATATTGATTGATCTGCGTTGTTTTCCAATTTATCTCGCAGGTCATGCGTGTAGCCTCGGGCCTTCATGTTTTTGCTTGCTTGGCGCCAGGGTGCGGGCTGGACTTCGGGCTGATACGCTGCTTTGTCTCGGCCACGAGGTGGCCGGTCAACCGCATCATGCGCCGGTAGTGTAGGCTTTAATGCCTCCTCTTCGAGTTGAGGTAGCAACCTGTGCTTTGGGTAACTTTTGGTGGGGCGCTCGAGTCCATATTCCTCGGCTGCCAGGACCTCAGTCCATCTATCAGTTAGCAGATCCTGGTCAGCTTGAAGCTGTTGCTGCTTTTTCTTCAGGCTTTTTCCAGTGGTTATAAGCCGGCGCTTGAAGCGCTCCTGCTCGACGGGATCCTCGGGCGCGATGAATTCTTCGTCGCCAAGGCTCACTTCGTCTTTGGAGAGGGGCATGTAATTGCCATCCTCTGATTCTCCATCCGTCGCCTATTCCTTAGGGCTAGCTTGCCCATCCTCCCGCTCGGCCTGCTCGAAGCCTGGTTGGGCGGGATTGTTTTCGTCTTCGGCATTATTCGAAGCGTTATTGTCTCTTGTACTGGTATCGCTATTTTTGCTATGACGAGGCTTAGAGCGGCGCCAATGACGCCGATGCTTAGATTGCTTCTCAAGGGGATTACCCTCTATTGCCTCATCACCATCGCTTTCTTTGGGGGTGTCCACCATATATACATCATATGATGAGGTGGCTGTCCAGCGCCCTGTGGGCGATGGTTCATGCTCCTCTCCAGCATCATCGTCCATACCGTCGATGTCTTTGGAGTCGAAATCAAGCATGTCGGTTAAGTCGTCGATAGTGGCTATTAAGTGGGTGGTGGGTGGGGAACGAATTTCTTGTCCGCTTCCCACTCCAGCCGGACATAGTTCGGCCAAGAGTCTCCTGACAAGGAGAGAGACCTCAATGAATTTAGCACGTCGCCCAAGGGTGAGTGCTGAAAGATATCCACGGAGGTAAACTCCATGATCGGTGCCCAATCAGATTCGGTAGGCACGGACGCACGCGGTTCGGAGCCTATGGCCGGAGACGAGCCCGAGGGTCCGATGACACAGGCCTCATAGGGGGTGAAGTCTGTGTTCGGCTCTAGCGCCGATGAGTGTGCGGCCTCCGTGGCGGGGTCCATCCACCCGTCCTCGGATGGCATGATCTGCTCCAGATTAAAAGCCGGGGCAGTCATAGGTGTGATCTCTTGAACACCGTCCGATGGCAGATGTAAGTCATGCTCATCGTGACTGTTGGGCGCGCCTGCCATGGGATCGAATCCGTCGAAGATCAAATCTCTGCGGATGTCGGCGGTGTAGTTCAGTCTTCCAAACCTGACCTGATGACCAGGGGCGTTGTCGGTGTCAAAACCGGCGGATCTCGGGTAGGGGGTCCTGAACTGTGCGTCTAGGCGGATGGTAACAGGAGACAAGGGACACGATGTTTTTACCGTGTTGGGCCCTCTCGATGGAGGTAAAACCCTACTCCTGCTTGATTGATATTGATGATATGGGTAGTACAAGAGTGGATCTACCACGAGATCAAGGAGGCTAAACCCTAGAAGCTAGCCTATGGTATGATTGTTGTTGTTGTTGTGTCCTACGGACTAAAACCCTCCGGTTTATATAGACACCGGAGAGGGCTAGGGTTACACAGAGTCGGTTACAATGGTAGCAGATCTACATATCCGTATCGCCAAGCTTGCCTTTCATGCCAAGGAAAGCCCCATCCGGACACAGGACAAAGTCTTCAATCTTGTATCTTCATAGTCTTGAAGTCCGGCCGATGATGATAGTTCGCTATCCGACACCCCTAGTCCAGACTCCTCAAGAGCCCTGAACTAGGCTTCAATGACGATTTAGTCTGGCGCGATATTGTCTTGAGATTGCAAGGCGGGTTCCTCCTCGAATAATTCATAGAAGATTGTGAACACCAGATAGTGTCCGCTCGCAAAATAAATTCCACATACCACCGTAGAGAGAATAATATTTACACAAGTTCCATCTGGCGACGTATTTTGTGGCGTGATGTCACACCACAACCAAGCCTTTACTCGAATCGCTTTTATTATACCACCTCGGTAGCGTTTAGCGGCGGTTTCCTTGGCACGCCTGTCAAGGTAGATCGTGTTCCCCTTATTCCGGGATCCTCATCAATATGGACATGGGTAACCCAACCGCGCCTGTTGCCACGCCCCCTCCATCGAAGGCGAGTTCCAAACGGTCACGGGGACGGCTCTTGGTATTCTCCCTCTTTATAATGAGACCAAGGCTCGTTCCTTTTCTTCAACCCTCAATCGAATCCGCCCCTCGCCCCGAGTTCCAACACTCAGAGCTCTAGATTCGAGCGCTTCGGACCTTCGACAATGTCCAGCTCCGACCTACAGGGCCGGTGGATGCCCTTCTCCGTCACGGAAGAGGACGTGCTAAAGCTGAGAGAAGCCAGGTACTTGACCTACGAGATTTCGCATAGGTTGCCTGCCCAAGGGCAAGTCATTCCTACTCCCGAGCCTGGCGAGAGCGTCGTGTTCGTGCCTCACCTCCGTTGGGGTTTAGGCTTCCCGATGGATCCCTTCGTGAGGGGGCTCATGTTTTACTATGGGTTGGAATTCCACGACTTGGCTCCGGAGTCCATCCTCCATATCTCATCATTTATCATCGTCTGCGAAGCCTTCCTCTGCACTACCCCTCACTTTGGTTTGTGGCTCAAAGCCTTCAACGTGGAGCCGAAGATGATTGAGGGGCGTCAGGTAGAGTGCGGTGGGGCGGTTGTAAGCAAGAGGGCCGATGTTCCATGGCCCGAGGGCTCTTTTCAGGAGGAGCTCGGCTTGTGGCAACAGGAGTGGTTCTACATCACCGCTCCCAGGGGCAGCAGGCAAAGGCCGTCGCCCGCCTTTCGCTCGGGCCCTCCACAACGGCTGACGTCATGGGTCAACAAAGGGCTTGACTGGGGGCCGTCCAAGGACGTACCCCTATTGCAGGGCCGGATTCAAGACCTCCAAGAGAGGGAGATCAATCTGGTCATAGTGACGCGGGTTATGTTGATTCGGCGTCTTCTGCCCTGCAAACGTCGCCCCCTCCGCCTGTGGGAATTCAATCCGGAGGGACCACGAGCTCTCCAACACTTCATGGGTACGACACCCGTGCAGATGTACAAACTGTTCTTCGGATCACAAGAGATGTGTCCGGACTTGACCGAGGATGCCGGTCTAAGCTGCAATCGCCCGGATACTCAAGTAAGTAGCCCTGTGTCCGGACATATCGTCCATTTATTTATTATGGATTTGCCTTATAACCAGCTATCCCTTGGACAGGAGTGGATAGCGCAAGCCAAACTGATACGGTGTCTGGCCCCCCTCCCGGAGACCACGCCGGATCCCGTGTTAGTCAAGATGCTGGAGGTTGCGCCTTCAGAAGAGGGCGAAGGGGAAAACAGAGAAACTACCGCCTCCACCAAGGAGGCTTTCAAGAAAGGGGGGATCGAGAATCCCTCCTTCCAGGGGGAGAAAAGGACCGCTTTTCCGAAGATTCGGAGGCTAAGGCCTCAAAGCGGGGGAAGAAATCTTCACCGGAGGGTCCTGCGCCAGGAGAAGCACCGGCCGCACTATCTCCCGAAAGGAATCAGCCCTCCAGCGAGCCATAAGTAGAAAAAAGGGGAGTTTTGTAATAAGGGATGTCCTTATTTTTGTTTCTGAGGATAACCGAAGTTTTTACCTTGTAGTTCGGATCTCCGCCCTTCTCGGTGAGGTCATCTTTGGGGACCTTCGTTCGAGATGATGGAGAGCGAGACGCCCATCTCGCCCGCCGCCAGTCGGGGCGACGACTCGAGGTGTCATCACGGAGGGTCTTCTGAGTCCGGCAGGCGGAGAGTTCGCACCAATCGCTGTATGGCCGGGAGTGAAGGATCTGCCGAGAGGGCGTTTATCTCGAAGTTCACCGTACATTAATGAGTACGGTGATCGAAAGAATTTCGTCCGCCGAGAGCGGGTTGCATGATGCCGTCAGAAGTTTACTGGCGGGGTTTGAGGTACGTAAAAATGACATGCCTTTTGACAGTTTTGCACATAGAGTGCGCCTGTATAGATAGTAGTTTCGAGACTCGATGCGCTGTCGGTGACAGCTGCGTCGAGGATCGTAATCTCAGTTTTAATATGTTGCCATTCCTATTCAGGGGGCAGAGCGTTCGGTGGCCAGCCGGACTGATAGAGTTGCCGAACTAAAGCGGTAGCTGGATGTTGCGGATGCGGACATCGCGCTGGTCAATAGGCGACTTGACGAGTCACAAGGTGAGTGGTTTCTCCGTGGTCACCTGGTAAGGGAGCTGATGCCCATTCCTTACAACATGTATGCTTGATGCAGATGGTGCCGCTGCTGTGGAAAACCTTCGGGCAGAGCTTGCTCGAGCCAAGGAGCAAGCCAGAAAAAGTGATGCGGCTGCCTCGAAGGTAGCGGAGGAGCTAAAAGCCGAAAAGGCTGCTCACTGCCGAAGCAGGGAGGAGATGGCCGGAATGGCCGTGAAACTAAAAGATGCTACCGACCGCTATGAGGTTCTTGAAAGAGAACGCCAAGCGAAGCAAGAGGACCTGAAGAAGGCCACCGCCGAAGCCAAGGATGCCCATTCTGCAATGAGGGCTATAAAGGAGGAGTTGCATCAGGCCGGAGACATTGCAGCTGGAAAGCCCTTTCTACTGCACAGGAAGTTCACGGATCAAAAGTATGCTCAGTTGGGCCAGCTGGGGTTGCGGAGGATCCTTATCTAGATTTGGCGGCGAGTGCGGCGGACGCGGTCGTGCACTTCCGGAGCCAAAATGATCACGAGATGGAAAAGCTTTTTTGGTCCCAATTCCACAGTCCGGAGCGTCCACTTCCGTTGACTGATCGGTTGGCTGAGTGGGCTGAGCTGAATAGATTGTCCGGATTTGCCATGACGGATGTGGTGGCTCATCTGTGGCCGGATAGGCCCAAGCCGAAGAGTTATTTTGGCTTATTGCAGCAATTCCTTGGGGCGGTGCTGCATATCAAGGCGATGAAGCAGTCGGCCTGTATAGAGGGTGCACGGATGGCTCTTGCCCGTGTTAAGACATACTGCGCAGAGATGGATGCCACCGATGTTGCATCCCGGGGTTCGGACAAGAGCCGGTTACCCGTCGAGCACTATTTTGGGGAAGTCCTGCAGGGCGCTCGTTTAATAGAGTCGCAGTGCTCGAAAAATGTTATGTTCAAATGATATGTATGATTTGTGAAACCATATTTATAATGTAACCGCTTTTTATACTTGTGCGTTCAAGTATTGAATATCTCATGTGCTGCCGTTAATGTATATGTATGTATAACCTGAAAGATGGCAGTCTTCGGCTTCAGCCCCCACGCACATGGTGCGGGGGTGTTTGCAAAAGGGCGCATTTTCACACTTAATCCAACGTCTTGGTCCTGTGAAGGAGGTGGTAGCGTAGCAAACTAGGCAATCCGGACTATAATGCTTTATCACTTTCACTTAGCCATAGGAGTTCGAGGGTGGGGCTACGATATAGCCCCTGGGGGCACCGCGCTCTCCGAATTCGGGCGCGATGTGCTCGACCGAAACGGTCCTTCGTCAAAGCGGAGGAATTCTAGACATTCCGGTAGTCGATCGAGTGGTTGACCGGTCTCTCAGTATCATGGCGATCGGTTTTGACTTTCTCTCGAGGTGCTCGCCAGGCCAAACCGGGGCACAATCGCAGTAGTTCTCCTGGTGCCGCGTTAGCCGATGATACGGAATGTAAGGCAGCAAAACACAGGAGCCGGGCAAACCCAACATTTGACCAAAGACATGATTCGGAGATGATGCATATAAGGCCTAACTCGAGACGCCGAATACTCCCTGAGGTATTCGGTCTTTATCATGACGGGCAGAACAATGCCCTAAGCCCCTAGTGTCCAGGTACGGGCGAGAACTTCTGACGCGGCCGATGCCAAAACGCCAGCCTCCTCCTCGGTTATGGTAAGAAACCAGGGGATGTGTATCAACAAGAGACAGTAAGAAAGGTTTACGCACGGTCTTAATCTGAAAAGAATCCTTGCGACGGGTCCCTGCTGCACGTCTGCGCCTGTGTCTCCGTTGTGTTGTATCCTGGACGGGTGTAGCACGCTGTTCATCTGTAAAAGAGAAGAACTTAGTTTTGGGAAGATATCGTGCAAAAAATGTGTTTAAAACAGAGTATGATTTTATAAAAAATGAATAAAGTTGAGCTTTATTGGCTCTCATTGTTCGTGCGCGCAGCCCCTTGTAAAGGGGTATGCGGCTAGGAAGCCCCTAGTTTACTTATGCCGGACTCGACTAGCCGTGTCTGGGGTCTTGAATGACCTGTTTTTTAGGGGCTTTGATTAGCAAGGCCGGATTAGTGTGTGGCTGTCAAGGCAGTCTCGTGTTCTTCCGTGGTCGAGAAACACTCGAAGTTACCTTTTAATGAGATGATGCCGCGTGGACCGGGCATTTTAAGTGTAAGAGACGCGTAATGCGGTATTGCGTTAAAGCGGGCGAAAGCTTCGCGTCCCAATAGTGCTTGATGGCTACTTTTAAATGGGGCGATATGGAAGATTAGCTTTTCGCGACGGAAGTTGTCGGATGAACCGAACACAACCTCTAGTGGTACAGAGCATGTACAATTGGCATAAAGGTCTGGCGTCACTCCTTTGAAGGAAGTGCGGCTATGGCGAATTTTGGTAGGGTCTATCCCCATTCTGCGGATGGTGTCCTAGTATAGCAGGTTTATATCACTGCCACCGTCCATTAGGACTTGTGTAAATTGTAGTCCGTCGATTATGGGATTCAATATCAAAGCAGTCCATCCTGCGTTTCGAATACTTCTAGAGTAATCCAGATGGTCAAAAGTAATTGGTTTTGACATCCAATCTCGGGATTCCGCTAGGGTGGACCATGCGGCGCGTGCTTTGGCAGGAGCCGCACTATTTTTACTTGTTATCACATGAAGTGAGTTCACAGTTTTGACTTCCAGTGGGAAAGTCTTCTGCTTTCTGGCGTGCTGCTTGTGGGGTTCGTCGTCTTCGCTCTTAGCCTGTCATTTGGTCGTCTATCCGGCCAGGCGGCCCCTTTGTTTTTTGACTGTGGGGGCTCTACGGCCTCCTCATCAAATTCGGGCAACAGTTTGCGCTTCGGGTAGCTCTTTGCTTGGTGACTATCGCCGTATTTATCTGCGGTCTTGAGTACTTTGCTCCATCTCATTCTGAGTATGTCTTCCGCTGTTTTGAGCTTCCGCTTATGCTTCTTCAAACTTCTTGCAGTGGCGACGAGCCTTTTGTGAATGTTCTTATGCTCCGATGATGTGTCCGGCGTGAGGCCGTCTGGACTGTTGTTTCCGCCGGGGATGGGTTGCTCGTCCAATTCATCCTGCTCGGATGGTTGCTTGGTGGCATGTTCGTCATCCACTGGTTCGCCCTGCTCTACGGCTGGGTCCGTATGGGTGCTGTTGTTATCGAGGCGGGACTTCGGGCGGCGCTTGCATCGCCGTTTTGGTTGTTTTTCGGGGGAATTATCCTTCGCCGTGTCCCGTTGTTCCTCGTTATCGCTTCCTTTTGGTGTATCCACCATGTATACGTCGTGAGTTGAGGTGGCTTTCCAGTGCCCGGTAGGCGCTGGTTCTTGGCCGTCTCCGGCATCGTCGTCCATGCCGTCGAAGTCTTCGGAGTCGAATTCTAGCATGTTGGTTAGATCATCGACAGTGGATACTAAGTGGGTGGTGGGTGGGGTTTGAATTTCTTCGTCGTCTGCATCCCAACCGTCCTGACCACAATCCGGCCAGGGCTCTCCTGATAACGAGAGATATTTTAGCGAATTTAGGATGTCGCCGAAAGGTGAGTGTTGAAAGATGTCCGCAGCGGTGAACTCCATGATCGGCCCCAATCGGATTCGATTGGAGGGGGCGCGGGAGGTTCGGAGTCCGGAGAGGAGTCCGGCACCTCAGAGTCACGAGCTTTACAAAGGACAAGGTCAGTATTCGGCTCCATCGCCGTAAAGGTTGCAGCCCCCGAGACGGTGTCTAACCACTCATCCTCGATCTCCGCAGTCGGCTCCGAATTAAGGGTCGGAGCAGACTCGCAGCGACCCTCGTGGCCTTCGTCCGCAGCAGAGCTAAATCATGCCCATCGAGATAGCACGGTGCGCTCGGCTGTGGCTCGAATCCATCGAAGATCAAGTCTCCGCGGATGTCAGCCGTGAAGTTCAGACTTCCAAATCTGACCTGATGGCCAGGGGTGTAGCTTTCAATCTGCTCCAGATGGCCAAGCGAATTGGCCCGAAGTGCAAAGCCGCTGAATACAAAGATCTGCCCAGGGAGAAAAGTCTCACCCTGGACCACGTCGTTGTTGATGATCGAAGGAGCCATCAAGCCTATCGGTGACGACATAGAGGAACTCTCAATGAAAGCACCAATGTCGGTGTCAAAACTGGCGGATCTCGGGTAGGGGGTCCCGAACTGTGCGTCTAGGCGGATGGTAACAGGAGACAAGGGACACGATGTTTTTACCTGTGTTCGGGCCCTCTCGATGGAGGTAAAACCCTACTCTGCTTGTGATATTGATGATATGGGTAGTACAAGAGTGGATCTACCACGAGATCAAGGAGGCTAAACCCTAGAAGCTAGCCTATGGTATGATTGTTGTTGTTGTTGTGTCCTACGGACTAAAACCCTCCGGTTTATATAGACACCGGAGAGGGCTAGGGTTACACAGAGTCGGTTACAATGGTAGCAGATCTACATATCCGTATTGCCAAGCTTGCCTTTCACGCC
Source organism: Aegilops speltoides (assembly GCA_021437245.1). Lineage (NCBI taxonomy): Eukaryota > Viridiplantae > Streptophyta > Magnoliopsida > Poales > Poaceae > Aegilops > Aegilops speltoides. Next base: position 94,586 of record JAHHZJ010000012.1, read on the forward strand.
AAGGAAAGTCCCATCCGGACACGGGACAAAGTCTTCAATCTTGTATCTTCATAGTCTTGGAGTCCGGCCGATGATGATAGTTCGGCTATCCGGACACCCCCTAGTCCAGGACTCCCGCAGTGCGAAGCCGCCGAATACGAAGATTTGTCCAGGGAGGAAAACCTCACCCTGGATCGTATCGTTGTAGATGATTGAAGGAGCCATCAAGCCTTATCGTGACAACACAGTGTAACTCTCAATGAAAGCACCAATGTCGGTGTCAAAACCGGCGGATCTAGGATAGGAGGTCCCGAACTGTGCGTCTAAGGCTAATGGTAACAGGAGGCGGGGGACACAATGTTTACCCAGGTTCGTGCCCTCTCGATGGAGGTAATACCCTACTTCCTGCTTGATTGATCTTGATGATATGAGTATTACAAGAGTTGATCTACCACGAGATTGTAGAGGCTAAACCCTAGAAGCTAGCCTATGATTATGATTGTTGTTGTCCTACGGACTAAACCCTCCGGTTTATATAGAAACCGGAGGGGGCTAGGGTTACACAGAGTCAGTTACAGAGAAGGAGATCTGCATATCCGAATTGCCAAGCTTGCCTTCCACGCAAAGGAGAGTCCCGCCCGGACACGGGATGAAGTCTTCAATCTTGTATCTTCGTAGTCCAATAGTCCGGCCAAAGTATATAGTCCGGCTATCCGAGGACCCCCTAATCCAGGACTCCCTCACTCGATGGCATTAATCTGTACAAAAATATGAACATTAGGAATCTCGGTGGGACCGACAGGGACTCAGTGGGACCGATGTGCTAGGGCTTAGGGCATACCTCATCTCAGTGAGACGAAGTGAATGCAATGAGCAACAGAGTATCAGTCAAGCCAACTTAGTGGGACTGATTGCAACTTCTCGGTGGGACCGAAGTGAATGCAACAAGTCATAGAGAACTCGCAAGGCCATCTCGGTGAGACCGAGATCCATATCGGTGTAACCGAATCTTTAGGGTTTTTGGTTGTGGCTAAGTTCGGATGAACTCAGTGGCTCCAGATGGGAAATACCGATGGGGCCGAGTTGGGAATTAGGGTTTGAACATATTTGGATATAGAAAGTGGTTGAGGCTTTTGGAGCAATATCATTAAGCATTTGAGCAAGAAGACCATTAAGAAACACCTCATCCCCTTTTAATACTATTGACTTTCCTATGGACTCAATGTGATATTGGATCACTTAAACAAAAATGTAGAGTCTTGAGCTTTTGCCAATCCTTGTCCTTAGCATCTTGAAGGGGTTCCACATCCTCTTGTCCTTGCCACTCCACTGTTGAACTTATCTGAAATATAATAGAGAAGACTATTAGTCCAACAATAGATATGTTGAAATTAATTACCAAAACACCCAGGGAGCACTTGTGCTTTCAATCTCCCCCTTTTTGGTAATTGATGACAACATATATCAAAGCTTCAAGTAAGAGATAGCATGAGTAGTAAGTAAAGCTTTGGAGAAACATGTAATTTGCATAAGCTCCACTTACATGTGTGCAATCATGAAATGGTAGAATTGAAAGACATGTGAATGCACAGCATGATAGAGTAAGTAATGATTTACATGTATCTTGGCCATATGCATCAGAGCAAAAGAAGTGTTGTGAGGTGTACCTTCATGTTTATGGATCGCTCTTGCAAACAATATGTACAAAAGCAAGAGATCATCATGCACATGAGTGTGATGCATATACTTACCTTGTGGTTCTTGAGTTGACTCTTGAAGAAGTGGACTTGAGAAAACATGGTTAAATAACACAAGAGAACTCCAAACAAGAAGGATTTCAAGATCCACAAGAATACCAAGACTGGGATGACATGTAATGGGTAAGTACCTGATATGTCTCCAACGTATCTATAATTTTTTATTATTCCATGTTGTTTTATTATCAATCTTGGATGTTTTATAATCATTTTATATCATTTTTTGGTAGTAACCTATTGACATAGTGCCAAGTGACAGTTGTTGTTTTCTACATGTTTTTTACATCACAGGAAATCAATATCAGACGGAGTCCAAACGCCACGCCAATTTACGATTATTTTTTATGGACCGAAAGGAAGAAGATGGGCCCTAGTTGCACTTGGGGGGAGTCCCAAGGAGGGTACAACCCACCAGGGCGCGCCAGGAGGCCCAGGCGCGCCCTGGTGGGTTCTGCCCACCTCGGGTGCCCCCCGGACCACCTCTTTGCTCTATAAATACCCCAATATTCCAGAAACCCTAGGGGAGTTGACGAAATATTCCTCCAGCCGCCGCAGAGTCCAGAACCAGCAGATCCAATCTAGTCACCATCACAGAGGGGTTCACCCCTTCCATTGGCGCCTCTCTGATGATGCGTGAGTAGTTCTTTGTAGACCTTCGGGTCCGTAGTTAGTAGCTAGATGGTTTCCTCTCTCTATCTCTTTTGATTATCAATACAATGGTCTCCTGCGGATCCATATGATGTAAGTCTTTTTGGCGGTGTGTTTGTTGGGATCTGATGAACTTCGAGTTTATGATCAGTTATATCTTTTTATATCCATGAAAGTTATTTGAGTTTCTTTGATATCTTATACGCATGATTGCTTATAGCCTCGTATTTCTTCTCTGATATTTGGGTTTTGTTTGGCAAACTTGACCTATTTATCTTGCAATGGGAAGAGGTGCCCGGTAGTGGGTTTGATCTTACAGTGCTTGATCCCAATGACAGAAAGGGAACCGACACGTATGTATCGTTGCTATAAGGATAAAAATATGAGATCTATATCTGCCGCAATAGATAAACAGATCTTGTCTACATCATGTCATCATTCTTATTGCATTAATCCGTTTTCTCATGAACTTAATACACTAGATGCATGCTAGATAGCGGTCAATGTGTGGAGTAATAGTAGTAGATGCAGGCAGGAGTCAGTCTACTAATCTTGGACGTGATGCCTATGTAATGATCATTGCCTGGATATCGTCATAATTATTTGAAGTTCTATCAATTGCCCAACGGTAATTGTTTTCCCACCGTTTGCTATCTTTCTCGAGAGAAGCCACTAGTGAAACCTACGCCCCTGGGGTCTTCTTTCTCATATATTTGCCTTGTGATCTACTTTCTCCTTGTGTTTATTTTCAGATCTATTAAACCAAAAATACAAAAATACCTTGCTGCAATTTATTCTTATTTATTTTATTTGGCGTTCGATCTATCAATCTACTACAAATTTACCTCGCGTCCTTTGCCTATCTCGAGGCTACATACCCCAAAAGGGATTGACAACCCATTTAACACGTCGGATTGCGAGGTGTTGTTATTTGTGTGCAGGGGTTGTTTACATTGTGTTGCTTGGTTCTCCTACTGGTTCAATAACCTTGGTTTCATATCTGAGGGAAATACCTACCGCCGATGTGCTGCATCATCCCTTCCTCTTTGGGAAATACCGACGTAGCTTCAAGCGGCATCAAAAGGAATTTCTGGCGCCGTTGCCAGGGAGGATCTTCAACATAACCAGGTTACTGATCACAAATCTCATCTCCTTGCAATTTATATTACTCGCCATTTGCCTCTCATTTTTCTCTCCCCCACTTCACAAAAATTTGCCATTTTATTCGCCCTCTTTTTCTTTCATCGTTTTCTTGTCAGATCTCTTCTTTGCTTGTGTGACATGTATCTTCTATTTTCTTGCATCTTTGCTTGCTCAGTATCTCTTGATATGGATCCTCATCCACTTGTTAATCTTTTTCAGAGATCCAATTATCATGAACAAATTGCTAGTGATTTGAGTACACTAGATTATCTTTATGAAGTTTTTCTTGAGATTCGTGAATCTGAAAATTGTGATGAAGAAATTTATGAAGTGATTCGTGATAGCTCTTTGAATGAAAAGCATGATTGCAATGATTTTACTATAAATTCTATTAATGTTAATTGTGCTAATAATATGCAAAACCCCAAGCTTCGGGATGCTAATTTTGCTATGTCCACTACTCATTGCAATGATCATGATTGGGGTGATTCTTCTTACGACCTTGAAAATTTATTTAAGCCCCGTGATGAATATGAGATTGATATTAATGTTTCAAATAATATTGAAAGTGGTTTTGTAAGAGTGTCAACTTTATATCCCACTACTTTGGAGAATGTTCAATCTTATGAATTTTTTGATAAAAGTGGGATTGGAGAGGTCATGACTTTAGTTAATGTTAATCCCACTATTTTGGAAGAGTGTCAACTTCGCATGCATGTGGATAGTGTTGAGAATATGTTATGTGATAGCTATATTGTTGAATTTTCTTATGATCCTACATGTAATTATTATGAGAGAGGAAAATATGGTTGTAGAGATTTTTATGTTACTAAATTACCTCTCTTCATGTTGAGATTGCTAATGTTTCTTTCTTCTTCCTTGCATATGCTAGTTTTTGCTTGCCTTGATAATTTGTTTGCTTATAAAATGTCTATGCATAGGAAGTATGTTAGACTTAGATGTGTTTGTCACGTGCTATATGATGCTCTCTTCGTGCTTCAATTCTTTTCTTTCATGAGAGCATCGTCAAAATTATCAATGCCTAGCTAGGGGCGTAAAACGATAGCGCTTATTGGGAGGCAACCCAATGAATAAAATTTATTTTTGCTTTTTGCTTTCTGTTCTTGTGTGTTAACACAATTATGCTACTGGTATGATTGTGTTTTTTATGTTTTAATTAGTGTTTGTGCCAAGTAAAGCCTTTAGGATCTTCTGGGTGATAGTTGTTTGATCTTGCTGAAAAAGACAGAAACTTTGCTCACGAAAATAACTCTCATAAATCACAGAAAAGAGATTTTGCCCTGATTATTTTTTCAGAAGATTAATATGCAAATTACGCTGGTATTCCTAATTTGGTATAATTTTTTGAGTTACGGAAGTATTCAAAAGTTCCAGATTACTACAGGCTGTTCTGTTTTGACAGATTCTGTTTTCTTTGTGTTGTGTGCTTATTTTGATGGATCTATGGTTTTCTTTGATGCTTTTTTGCCATATAAAAGTTGGAATACAATAGATATAATAAAAATCAAAATAAGAATTGGTTTTACACAGCACTTATAGTAGTGGTTTGCTTTCTTTTACTAACGGATCTCACAAGGGTTTTGTTGAATTTTGTGTGATTGAAGTTTTCAAGTTTTGGGTTATCTTACGATGGATGAAAGAAGGATAGAAGAGCCTAAGCTTGGGTATGCCCCGACATCCCAAGATATTATCCAATAATGAGCAACCAACTAAGCTTGGGGATGCCCCCGAGTGGCACCCCCTCTTTCTTCTACGACCATCGGTATTTTGCTCGAGGCTATATTTTTATTCGTCACATGATATGTGTTTTTCTTGGAGCGTCTTGTAGGATATGTGTCTTTGCTTGTTTTATTTTGTGTTTTACGTCATCAATCATTGCTGGACACACCTATTTGAGAGATCCAAAATTATTTCATGACTTGTTAGAATTGCTCTTTATGCTTCACTTAAATTTTTATGAGCAATGGAGTTGCTCTAGTGCTTCACTTATATCTTTTTGAGCACGGTGCGCTTAGTATTTTTGAATAAATGCTCTCTTGCTTCACTTAGATTTATTTGAGAGTTACTAAAATTCTGAAGAAATTCTCTCTTGCTTCACTTAAATTATTTTGAGAGAAAGAAAATATGTTATACTCATGATCTTCACTTATATTTGTTTGCGCTTATGAAAAGCAACACATGAAAATTAGTCCCAGAGTGATAGATATCCAAGAAGGATAAAGAAATAAAAGACAAAATATATGTCATGAAGATCATTGGACAAAATAAACTTGATTCTTAGTAATAGTTTTGAGATATGATGATGTGATATGTGAGTTATGTTGATGAGTAATTGTGCTCTAGTAAGAATATTGGTGTTAAGGGTTGTGATTCCCTATGCATGCACGAAAGTCAAAAATCATGCAATGAAAATTATATCCTACTTGTGGTGCATTATTCGGTGTTAATTATGCTTAATGCTTGCTTATGAGATTATTCGTTTCTTGCTTGTTCGCTTCTCAATCTTTTTGCTAGCCTTCATTTTGCACCAAGTATGACCTCTACTTGTGCATCCAAAATCCTTTAAACTAGTTTTGCCACATGAGTCCACTATATCTACCTATATGTGGTATTCTTTTGTCGTTCTAAGCAAATTTGCATGTGCCATCTCTAATTTTCAAAATAAACTTCTCTTTTGTGTGTTTGTTTCGCTCGCAGAACGGTAACGGGTAGCTAATATTTTCCATGCTGGATGTGTTATTCTCATGATGAGTGTTTATTCACTTGTCATTGCAAGAGAGTAAGGCAAAGATTTTAGGGATGCCTAGTCCCGAAATGAAAAAATGTATTTACTTTATGTTGTCAAATAATAAATTCCTTGGAAAGTGTTGGTATGGAGGGCACCCGTGGATACAGCTAGCCATGGAAAGTGAAAGTATGGTGGAAAAAGGAATAAACTTTATTTTCTGTTTGGGAACCGCCGATGATATGTCTAGCATGGAAAGTGTTGGGATGCTGAAAGCACAAGTGCTCCCTAGGTGATTTTGGTAATTAATGTCAACATATCTCTTGTTGGACTAATACTTTTACCTAGTATGTTATAGATAAGTTCAACAATGGAGTAGCATGGACTAGAGGATGTGGAACCCCTTCATGATGCTAAGGACAAAGGATTGGCTCAAGCTCAAAGCACAAGACTCTACATTTTACTTTTAGTGATCCAAGATCACATTGATTCCATAGGAAAGCCAATACTATTAAGAGGGGATGAGGTGTTGCTTAATGACTTGCTTGCTCAAAGTGCTTAGTGATATGCTCCAAAGCCCTCAACCACTTTCTCACATCCACATATGTCCCAAACCAAAAGTCAAACTTGGCCCTACCGAATCTTTCTATCCGGTGCCACCGAGTTCAGATGACATAGCCACTGCTAGAAACCCTAGTCTTTTCGGTCTCACCGATAGGGATCTCGGTCTCACCGAGATGGGATTGTAATCTCTCTGTTTCCTTTAATAACGTTTCAATCAAACCGAGATTAGCGATCGGTCCCACCAAGATTGCAATGCAAACTCACTGTTTTCCTTTCGTAACATTTCGGTCAAACCGAGATGAGCGAATCGGTCCTGCTGAGTTTGCCTGACCAACTCTCTGTGTCCATTACCAAAATCGGTCTTATCGAGTTTGTGTAATCGGTCTCACCGAGATTACGTTATGCCCTAACCCTAATGATATCGGTCCCACTGAGTTGACATGTCGGTCCCACCGAAATTCCTAACGGTCACATTATTTACTAAATCGGTCTGACCGAGTTTCAGGATTCGGTCCCACCGAGTTTGGTAAGTTGTGTGTAACAGTTAGTTTTTGTGTGGAGGCTATATACACCCCTCCACCCACTCTTCATTCGTAAAGAGAGACATCAGAACATGCCTACACTTCCAACATACATTTTCTGAGAGAGGACCACCTACACTTGTGTTGAGGTCAAGATATTCCATTCCTACCACATAAATCTTGATCTCTAGCCTTTCCCAAGTGGCTTTCCACTCAAATCTTCTTTCCACCAAATCCAAATCCTGTGAGAGAGAGTTGAGTGTTGGGGAGACTATCATTTGAAGCACAAGAGCAAGGAGTTCATCATCAACACACCATTTGTTACTTCTTGGAGAGTGGTGTCTCCTAGATTGGCTAGGTGTCACTTGGGAGCCTCCGTCAAGATTGTGGAGTTGAACCAAGGAGTTTGTAAGGGAAAGGAGATCGCCTACTTCGTGAAGATCTACACTAGTGAGGCAAGTCCTTCGTGGGCGACAGCCATGGTGGGATAGACAATGTTGCTTCTTCGTGGACCCTTTGTGGGTGGAGCCCTCCATGGACTCGCGCAACCGTTACCCTTCGTGGGTTGAAGTCTCCATCAACATGGATGTACAATAGCACCACCTATCGGAACCACGGATAAAAAATCTCTGTGTCTCCAAATTGCGTTTGCACACTCCAATCCTACATTCTTGCAAATTGCATGCTTTACTTTCCACTGCTCATATAATCTTGTCATGCTTGCTTGATATGTATTGTGAATGTTAAACTTGTGCCAAAACTTCACTCCAACTTAAAGAAATTAAAAACTGCAACTTTTCTTGCTTAGAGTCTATTCACCCCTCTCTAGACACCTCTTCTCGATCCTTTCAAATGCTCTGAGTTGTTTTGGTTGGTGGGATGGATGCACCTCCCAAAATGTTTTTATCTCTATTTTTTCGCTTTGAGCTCTGGCACCTCTACAAATCCCTACTTCCCTCTGCGAAGGGCCTTTATTTTACTTTATGCAATTTTTATTTTTGAAAATGAGTCTCCATCCTCTCTTATAAAAGCACCAACTAGGAGGCAATATGATTGTACTTAAGTACTGGGTGTAGCTAATATTTGAGTGTGTTTCATGAATGGATCAATGTTTGAGCATGATGGGCTAGGGATAACTTGTTTTAGCATTGATATTTTGAAAGACATGGTTGCTTGTTGATATGCTTGAGTATCTAAATTATTATGTGAAAACTAGACTATTGCTTTGAATCACATAAAAGTCCAAATGTCCATGCTATAAAGAAAAGAATATGATATGACATGATAAACAGCACTCCACATCAAAAATTCTGTTTTTATCACTTACCTACTCAAGGACGAGCAGGACTTAAGCTTGGGGATGCTGATACATCTCCAATGTATCTATAATTTTTTATTATTCCATGTTGTTTTATTATCAATCTTGGATGTTTTATAATCATTTTATAGTCATTTTATATCACTTTTGGTACTAACCTATTGACATAGTGCCAGTTGTTGTTTTCTGCATGTTTTTTACATCACAGGAAATCAATATCAGACGGAGTTCAAATGCCACGCCAATTTACGATGATTTTTATGGACCAAAAGGAAGAATATGGGCCCTGGTTGCACTGGGGAGTCTGAGGAAGGACAACCCACGGTAGCGCCAGAGGCCCAGCGTGTCTCGATGGGTTGTGCCCACCTCGGTGCCCCGGACCGCCTCTTTGCTCTATAAATACCCCAATATTCCGAAACCCTAGGAGTCGATTTAAATAATCATCCAGCCGCCGCAGAGTCCGGAACCACCAGATCCAATCTAGACACCATCACGAAGGGGTTCACCACTTCCATTGGTGCCTCTCCGATGATGCATGAGTAGTTCTTTGTAGACCTTCGGGGTCGTAGTTAGTAGCTAGATGGCTTCTCTCTCTCTCTCTCTCTCTCTCTCTCTCTCTCTCTCTCTCTCGATTATCAATACAATGGTCTCTTGGAGGTCCATATGATGTAAGTCTTTTTGGCGGTGTGTTTGTTGGGATCTGATGAACTTCGAGTTTATGACTAGTTATATCTTTTTATATCCATGAAAGTTATTTGAGTTTCTTTGATATCTTATATGCATGGTTGCTTATAGCCTCGTATTTCTTCTCCGATATTTGGGTTTTGTTTGGCAAACTTGATCTATTTATCTTGCAATGGGAACAGGTGCCCGGCAGCGAGTTCGATCTTACGGTGCTTGATCCTAGTGACATAAAGGGAACCGACACGTATGTATCGTTGCTACTAAGGAAAAAAAGATGAGATATATATCTGCCGCAATAGATAAACGGATCTTGTCTACATCATGTCATCGTTCTTATTGCATTACTCTGTTTTCTCATGAACTTAATACACTAGATGCATGCTGGATAGCGATCGATGTGTGGAGTAATAGGAGTAGATGCAGGCAGGAGTCGATCTACTAATCTTGGACGTGATGCCTATGTAATGATCATTTCCTGGATATCGTCATAATTATTTGAAGTTCTATCAATTGCCCAACAGTAATTGTTTTCCCACCGTTTGCTATCTTTCTCGAGAGAAGCCACTAGTGAAACCTACGCCCCCGGGTCTTCTTTCTCATATATTTGCCTTGCGATCTACTTTCTCCTTGCGTTTATTTTCAGATCTATTAAACCAAAAATACAAAAATACATTGCTGCAATTTATTCTTATTTATTTTATTTCGCGTTCGATCTATCAATGTACTACAAATTTACCTCACGTCCTTTGCCTATCTTGAGGCGCCGTACCCCGAAAGGGATTGACAACCCCTTTAACACGTCGGGTTGCGAGGTGTTGTTATTTGTATGCAGGGGCTGTTTACGTTGTGTTGCTTGGTTCTCCTACTGGTTCCATAACCTTGGTTTCATATCTGAGGGAAATACCTACCGCCGCTGTGCTGCATCATGCCTTCCTCTTTGGGGAAATACCGACGTAGCTTCAAGCGACATCAGTACCACAGAGTGAGTACTTTATTTGAATATAAACATGTCCCTAAAGAATTAAAGATTTGCAATAAATTCCAAGGATTATCTCCCCTTAAGCATGGGCCCTTCTCCCCCTGAATCTAACACTAGATTATGGGAGAAGGTAGTGTGAGATGAAATCAGAGCAGAAACAAATAACATCAAGAGCAGAAATAGCTCAAAGCAGATAAAGGCTCAAGTAAAAGCACTAACTGACATGTCTTTCCCCTCAAAGACATGTGACTTCTCTCCTCTTATGATAGTGCATCTCTCTTCCTTTCTTAGCAGAGCTTTGTAAGAATAAGCTTTGATGTGCTCTCTCTCTCCCCTTTGACATCAATTTCCAAGAAGGGTAGCTTTCATGGATATGAGTCAAGTGAGTGAGATCTGATGTCTACTATGCAACCTTCTTCTTGTAGACTCGTGTTGGGCCTCCAAGCGCAGAGTTCTGTAGGACAGTAGAAAATTTCCCTCAAGTGGATGACCTAAGGTTTATCAATCTGTGGGAGGCGTAGGATGAACATGGTCTCTCTCAAACAACCCTGCAACCAAATAACAAAGAGTCTCTTGTGTCCCCAACACACCCAATACAATGGTAAATTGTATAGGTGCACTAGTTCAGCGAAGAGATGGTGATACAAGTGCAATATGGATGGTAGATATAGGTTTTTGTAATCTGAAAATATAAAAACAGCAAGGTAGCAAGTAACAGAAGTGAGCGAAAATGGTATTGCAATGCTTCGAAACAAGGCCTAGGGTTCATAATTTCACTAGTGCAAGTTCTCTCACAATGATAACATAATTGGATCTTATAATGATCCCTCAACGTGCAACAAAGAGTCACTCCAAAGTCACTAATAGTGGAGAACAAACGAAGAGATTATTGTAGGGTACGAAACCACCTCAAAGTTATACTTTCTGATCGATCTATTGGGCTATTCCTATAAGTGTCGCAAACAGCCCCAGAGTTTGTACTAAAATAACACCTTAAGACACACATCAACCAAAACCCTAATGTCACCTAGAAACTCCAATGTCACCTCAAGTATCCGCGGGTTTGATTATACGATATGCATCACACAATCTCAGATTCATCTATTCAAACCAACACAAAGAACTTCAAAGAGTGCCCTAAAGTTTCTACCGAAGAGTCAAGACGAAAACGTGTGCCAACCCCTATGCGTAGCTTCACAAGGTCACTGAACCCGCAAGTTGATCACCAAAACATATATCAAGTGGTTCACGTGAATATCCCATTGTCACCACAGATAAGCACATGCAAGACATACATCAAGTGTTCTCAAATCCTTAAAGACTCAATCCAATAAGATAACTTCAAAGGGAAAAATCAATCCATTACAAGAAGGTAGAGGGGGAGGAACATCATAAGATCCAACTATAATAGCAAAGCACGCGGTACATCAAGATCGTGCCAAGTCAAGAACACGAGAGAGAGAGAGAGATAGAGATAGAGATAGAGAGATCAAACACATAGCTACTGGTACTCACCCTCAGCCCCGAGGGTGAACTACTCCCTCCTCGTCATGGAGAGCGCCGGGATGATGAAGATGGCCACCGGTGATAAATTCCCCCTCCGGCAGGGTGCCGGAACAGGGTCCCGATTAGTTTTTCGTGGCCACAGAGGCTTGCGGCAGCGGAACTCCCGATCTTGATTCTGTTCTGGAAGTTTGGGGATATATAAGAGGTGTTGGCGTCGGGAACAAGTCGAGGGGGTCCACGAGGCAGCCACGAGGTAGGGAGGCGCGCCCAGGGGGTAGGGCGCGCCCTCCACCCTCGTGGTGGCCTCGGGACTCTTCTGGTCCATCTCCGATGCTCCATGGGCTTCTTCTGGTCCAAAAATAATCTCCGTAAATTTTCAGGTCAATTGGACTCCGTTTGATATTCCTTTTCTGCGATACTCAAAAACAAGGAAAAAAACAGAAACTGACACTGGGCTCTAGGTTAATAGGTTAGTTCCAAAAATCATATAAAATAGCATATAAATGCATATAAAACATCCAAGATGGATAATATAATAGCATGGAACAATCAAAAATTATAGATACGTTGGAGACGTATCAAGCATCCCCAAGCTTAATTCCTGCTCTTTCTTGAGTAGGTAAATGATAAAAACAGAATTTGTAATGGGAAATGCTACCTAACATAATTATCAATGTAATCTTATCTATTGTGGCAAGAATATTCAGATCCTAAGATTCAAAACAAAAGTTTAATATTTGACATAAAAACGATAATACTTCAAGCACACTAACAAGGCAATTATGTCTTCTCAAAATAACATGGCCAAAGAAAGCTTATCCCTACAAAATCATATAGTCTGGTTATGCTCCATCTTCATCATACAAAATATTCAAATCATGCACAACCCCTGTTTCATCCAAACAATTGTTTCATACTTTGGAACGGAGGGAGTACTTTAGTATTCTCAAACCTTTTCAACTTTCACGCAATACATAAGCGTGAGCCATGGACATAGCACTATAGGTGAAATAGAATGGTGGTTGTGGAGAATACAAAAAGAAGGAGATAGTCTCGCATCAACTAGGCGTATCAACGGGCTATGGAGATGCCCATCAATAGATATCAATGTGAGAGTAGGGATTGCCATGCAACGGATGCACTAGAGCTATAACTTTATGAAAGCTCAAAAAGAAACTAAGTGAGTGTGCATCCAACTTTCTTGCTCATGAAGACCTAGGGCATTTGAGGAAGTCCATCGTTGGAATATACAAGCCAAGTTCTATAATAAAAAATCCCACTAGTATATGAAAGTGACAAAATAAGAGACTCTCTATCATGAAGATCATGGTGCTACTTTGAACCAAAAGTGTGGAAAAAGGATAGTAACATTGTCACTTCTATCTTTTTCTCTCATGTTTTCTTTTTTTTTCTTTTCTTTTTTTTCTTTGGCTTCTTTGGCCACTTTTTTTATTTTGGCTTTTTTGGCCTCTCTTTTTTCTTTTTTTATTTCCTCACATGGGACAATGCTCTAATAATGATGATAATCACACTTCTATTTACTTACAACTCGAAAAATTACAACTCGATGCTTAGAACAAAATTATGACTATGTGAATGCCTCCGATAGTGTACCGGGATGTGCAATGAATCAAGAGTGACATGTATGAAAGAATTATGAAAGGTGGCCTTGCCACAAATACGATGTCAACTACATGATCATGCAAAGCAATATGGCAATGACGAAACGTGTCATAATGAATGAAACGGTGGAAAGTTGCATGGCAATATATCTCGGAATGACTATGGAAATGCCATAATAGGTAGGTATGGTGGCTGTTTTGAGGAAGATATATGGTACCGGCAGAAATTACGCGGCACAAAAGAGGCTAGCAATGGTAGAAGGGTGAGAGTGCGTATAATCCATGGACTCAACATTAGTCATAAAGAACTCACATACTTACTTAGAAGAGTCATCAGCCTCCTCCACGGCATTCACTACGTGCAAGAACAAATTTCCACTCATCGGGAAGTGATGTTGAAGAAAACCTTCATGGATGTTGGATCCGGTTTGAAGTAGTCCTCGTAGAGAAGCTTTGCGCCAATGATCCTATCCCGGGGGAACAACTCTCGTGTCCTTTATTGAACCCTGAAGTTTAGAACATGCTCCTCTTGCCTCCAATTCCTCATGGATCTTCATCTTCGTCGTCCAAATCCGACGAATCCACAAAATTTGTGAAGGTCCTTCTTCCCATAGTCATCATCCGACAAATCCATCGTCAAACACATAGAGCGCGATGTGTATGTCCGGTGGCAGCACGGTTGGCGACGTGGTGGGTTGGGGCACCCACCATGGAATGAGGACGACGTTGTAGCCAGGGAGGCGGCGGAGCTACGTTGAAAACTGTGCGAACAAGACGGGAGAGAGGAGAGGAAAAGGGCAATTCAAGCTAGGACAGGGACGTCTTGAAGAGATTTGGAATGGAACCTTTCCGTCCCTGTTTTCATGACCGGGTAGATGGAGATATGACAGGTTTTCATGACCCGGTCATCTGCCGGACGTATAGGTGGAGTGTCAAAGGGTCTGGTTGTAGATGATCTGATACTTGCCATAGTAGTCAAACAATATAAACTCCCTCAAATAAAAGTAAAAATAATATAAACTGGCACCAAATATGCTCCGTCAAGATTACGCAACTAAGTTTTCTTTTGTACAGTCTCAGCTCTAATACTGACTTCAAACTTTGTAACAGGCGCATTATAGCTGCACACCAACGATCAGGAGCGTCTTCTCACATGTAAGAAGAACAAACGAATAAGGAACTGGCATATCAAATGTGTAAAAATAATATAGCAAGTGATTTATAGAAGTTGTATAAAATCCATAACCGGCACATGCAACTCAAATACCCACAATTCAAACCCAAAATGTTCCAAACTCAATACTCATGGACTACATTTCGAGTTCTTGACAAAAGCAAGACAACACCATCCAAAAGCCATGCGAGCAGATATTTTACATAACAATAAATACTCAGACGCGTGAACACCCAGCGGGGTGAAGATGGACTCTGCTCAAGACACCTTCTGACTGTCTCAAAAAGTTCTCAGCATATTTCATCGTCAACGACTACCAACTTCCGTCGACAGGAAGGACCAACAAACTGACTCTTGCCACCAAGCAATGCTCAGCAGTAACATTGTGACGGGCGTTGCTCTGCCCACTACTCTGAGGGGGCTGTTGCGGCTTTGGTTTCTGTCTCCTTGCTAGCACCAGTTGATTCCTCCTTAGCTGCGCTTTCCTCTGGTTTGCTTTCGCTTACACTAAGTTTCTCCAGCAGTCCAGCTGCGGAAGAACCTTCTTCGCTTTCACCGCCTTCATTCTTTGCAAGCGACTCAGCGATCTCGTCAACCAAGTCCTTAAACTTCTTGCAATCTAAAAAATAGATAAGGGAGTCATTAGCAGAGACATTCAACTAGTTTCAAAGTCTGCACTTAGTAAAACATAAATATGGAGCATCAGCGCACTACCAATATGGTGGCATAGAGAAAATGAAATTGCACAACTTTCAGTTGACCTCTGGTTGACTGGGGCAACATATGGAAAACACTGCATGTGTGTTTAGGAACGTTAATGCTAACCCTGGGTGTTTGGTAGAGGAAAGTTAATTTTGCCAAGCAATTCTGGGCTAGAAAATCTTTACTCCACTGGGAGAGCCTACGCAGCTCACTTCTGACGGCAATAACAGAGAAAAATGCAGAGTTAAACTGTTGTCCTGCTAGTGGGCATAGATACTGCTGCTTGAATATGCTCAGGTTGGATTAGCTAACCACATATCAAACAAGTAGCTCTGCCTGGGTAGGGTATAGCTCAAACAGGCCAGTGGAGCCTAGCCTAACTAGGTGAGCTAATGATCCAAAGGCTCCCTATGCAGCTTAAACATGACTACTTGAACAGGGTATCAGGGAGATTTGCAGGAGATGTTATAGCTAAAGATAAGATTGAACGACAGCCATAAGTAGCAACAGAACATTTATATATCTAATAGGCAGCTGCTACTTGGATGAAATAAGAAATACTACACAATAAATACTGAGCAAGTCAATAGGTTAAACAAGACATTATATGCCTAATTATAGTACTTAACAGAATCACACTCAAAATGCTGCATTGAGCATGACTAAAAACAAAGACTAATGTGTGTGGCAGAGGCGCAGAGCTGGCATACACCATTTATCACAAATCAGGCATGGCTACTAGTGGGGAAAACGACACGAAACAAAAGAACTGGGACAGTGCATTATTCCAAATTATGTCAGGAACCTATGAAACTACCAAGTTTGCAATTTAAAATCCCTAAAAAGTTGTAACAGGTTACAACCAGATCTTGATTGTAGCGACCACAAGGCCGCAAAAAAAGGTGCAATTTTTGAAGCTACAAATATCAATCATACTTTACCACTGGAAATACCTTAATTAATGTACAAATACTCGGCGACTGGAATTAAACATGTCAATTAGAGAGGATCCCTGTGACCACTAACATAAACAAAGCGGCAAAAAGAACTTCCATGTGGATCTACAGCAAAACCGTAAAGTCGAGACATGATATTATGCTATAGCTAAGACGTTACAACTTAAATTCAGAAGTACCTTGAATGTTACAAATTCACAAACATCAAGAGTCACATGAAAACAATGATAGGTTGTGATCGTGTCACCTTCACTATGACAAGTAACGGCCTTGCCTCTTGGAACGTTACTCTTATTATACCCAATCCACCTACCCCCAATCATGAAAGGTATTTTTTATGATCCTTTATCCCAAATAGTAGATTACTACAAGATCACATGCTTAAGATGCAATTTCTGATAAAGAGTGCCAACACACACCCTAAATATGTTGTATTGCTGATGATTCACTGAGCCTCGTAAATACTAAATTGCTAAAAGAAAAATCCACGTGCTCAAGACAAAACACAACGTTCAGCTATAGAATGTAACCAGGTCATGTTTCACTGGTGTCTCACAAAGCATACATAAGAAACTACTAATGCTACAAACAGGGTGATCTAGCATGTTACCCAAAAAGTCAACCACGCAAGACACGCGCACGCTGAAATAGAGTTGAGAACTCACTCTCCACGGTGCCAAACCGGATGGCAAACATCTCATCCTTAAGCTCTCCGTCAGCAAAGTCTGCCGCGTGCCAGACACAGGACTTGTCGCTGCCGGCGTGTTCCTGCATCTTCGTGGTCGAGATCACTGCACACAGAGAGGATCAAGGCCATAACCGTGAGACGAGATCCTGTGATGAATCTACTTGAAGCAACTGAGCGATCGGAAATAAAGGGGCAAAAATCTGAGGAAACAACCACAAACCTAGGTGGTTAGCGCAGATCTTAAGTGTCTTGGCCTGGCGCATAACAAGGCGGACCTTGCCGTTCTCCTTATGCTTGAGCAGCTTGACGGTGCCCGTGCCCCTCTCCTTCCACTGGTTCCCATCCTTGTCGAACCTGTATAGCTTCGCCTTCCTGCGCATCGCCGCACGAACCCATCCCAAAATCAGCGCCAGATCGAGCCGAAACGAGCGGACCTAGGGGGGACGCGGGGGAGCTTACATGTCGAGGAGAGAGTCCTCGTCCTCCTCGCCGGTGGTGACGGCGACCTCCTCGAGCCGCACGATGGGGGCGACCTGGGCACCGGTGTCCTCCTCCTCGCCGGCGGCGGCCGCGGCAGCGGAGTCCTCGCCTTCCTCCTCCGCGACGGGGCGCTCCACGACGGGCTCCTTGTCCGCCATCGGAAGGGTTGGGCGGCGGCGCGCTTGCTACTTCCGAGTCGACGCGGCGGCGAGAGGGGGGGGGGAGGGGGGGCGAAGAGAGACGCCTACGGAAGTTGTGGGAGGTCGGTCGAGAGGAGGGGGGCGGCCGTAAAAGGGCAGTGCGCTAGGGTTTTTGTGTACCACGGAGGGAGAGGCGCCGCCACAGAAGTGGGGCCCACTGGAAGCGTGATGGGGCGAGGCCCTGGCGTAGGGTCATCGTCTGAACTGCGTGTTAACAACGCCACTACCGATTAAGCAACGGCGTCAGTTTTTCTTCCAACAATCTTTTCTTTTTTTTCAACTTAAAATAGTTTTTCTTTGTCCCTTCGGTGACATCCCATAAATAAAACTTTTCTTTTGTGACTTTTTAAATTTTTGAACAAATTATTTGTTACTAGTTCATACACTCACCCTATGAAGGCTCCTAGAGACTGAGTTCATCTTAAGATTGACAAAGTTGCCACAAACGACTTCGAAGTCGACGGGGATGTCTCCTCGCACTGAACGCACATCACCGAAAGAACTGAAATAAATTCAAAGAAATGTGACCACCAATGCTAAGCCTAAGACTTGAACATTGCAATTACGCTCAGTTCGTTGTTTACAATAGATGCAAAATCACCACACATATCTTGTGGTCAACATGTGCATTGTCTCCCGCTGAACATAAAAATCTGAAACAAATCCAAAAAATTATAAACGCCCGTGTAAGATATAAAACTTGAATACAAATTCCATTATAAGCAACTTATCTGTCTAAACTACGACTCAATAAAGAGGTGAACAACTTTTAGTCATTCAAAATGTTTTAAGGTACATAATTAAGCCTAGACTAGTGCGATCCTTAAAAAAATAGACTAATGTGTAAAAAAAACTATGTTCACACAATCTTTGCAACCAGATATATATTGATCTAATGGTTGAGATAGAACAAGTTTTGCAACAAAATATTATCGACGTTGCTATTTTTTTTTCTTTATCACATTTTCTTATAACCTCTCCTTTAATTGTATCATGTGAGGATTATTCTATGTTATTTTCGCAAAGTTAAGATTCTCGTACGTTTTATGTGGCTATGTAATATATGATCGTTGACTTTATGGTGACGTTATTTTATCTAAATCAGGCTTGATGAATGTTATGTCGTTTTGATTATTATGTTGACTTTGTCACTATCGTCCAACTTCGGGTCATGCCTCTAGCTTTGGCTTTAGTGTGTGGATGGGCTCAACTCTGTGTTTCAGTAAATGTTCAGGATATGGGCCAAGCTCGGGCTAAACATTCGACACCGGGGGCTTCCACAGGCCTAACAAAAAACTTGGCTGCCCAGAGAAAGGCCATATTTAGAGATCACTGGCTGGTCGATCGACCTATTAATAATGACCAACATCACTAATAGGTTGGCCAGTTAGTGATAATTGTTGCGGGCAACCAAGGGTTGGTGGGCAGTGATCGATCGTCACACTTCGACCTGTCTGTGATGATTGGTGGTGGCTTTTGGCAGTTAGGGTTGCACTGCCTCGTACCCATATGTACATGGACATAACAAATGATATCATATGTAAGACATTGCACATTACCACAGACAAGCATGGCATAAATAGTGCATATCAAACACATACAAGCATAGTGTCAACATTGCATATCAACGCATACAAACACTGTTGGGGAACGTAGTAATTTCAAAAAAAATTCCTACGCACACGCAAGATCGTGGTGATGTATAGCAACGAGAGGGGAGAGTGTTGTCTACGCACTCAGACCCGGCGAAGCGATCACGGCGTAGAGGAAGTAGTCGACGTTCTCCTCGCGATCCGACCGATCCGGCGCCGTTACTCGACGCCCGAGTTCTTGACACACGTCTACTCGATGACGCCCTCAGACTCGATCCAAATTGAGTGTCGAGGGAGAGTTCCACAAGACGACGGCGTGGTGACGATCTTGATGTTCTATCGGCAGAGCTTCGCCTAAGCTTCACAACGATATGACCGAGGTGGAATATGGTGGAAGGGCACCGACACGGCTAAGGAACGATCCGTAGATCAAACTTGTGTATTCTAGGGTGCCCCCGCCCTCAGATATAAAGGAGCAAGGGGGTGCGGCCGGCCTAGAGGAGGCGCTGGAGGAGTCCTACTCCCAGGGAGTAGGACTCCCCCTTCCTAGTTGGAGTAGGATTGGGGGAGGGAAGAAGGAAGGCGCCCCTTCTTGTCCTATTCGGACTAGGGGGGGCGCGACGACCTGCCCGGCCGCCCCTCCTCTTCTCCCTCGAGGCCCACTAAGGCCCAATAGCCTCCGGAGGGTTCCAGAACCCCTGCACTCAGTAAAATCCCGATTTCACCGGAACCATTCGAACTCCAAATATAGGCTTCCAATATATCAATCTTTATGTCTCGACCATTTCGAGACTCCTCGTCATGTCCGTGATCACATCCGGACTCGAACTTCTTGGTACATCAAAATACATAAACTCATAATATAACAATCATCGAAACCTTAAGCGTGCGGACCCTACGGTTCGAGAACAATGTAGACATGACCGAGACATGTCTCCGTCAATAACCAATAGCGGGACCTGGATGCCCATATTGGTTCCTACATATTCTACGAAGATCTTTATCGGTCGACCGCATAACAACATACGTTGTTCCCTTTGTCATCGGTATGTTACTTGCCCGAGATTCGATCGTCGGTATCCAATACCTAGTTCAATCTCGTTACGGCAAGTCTCTTTACTCGTTCCGTAATACATCATCTCACAGCTAACTCATTAGTTGTAATGCTTGCAAGGCTTCATGATGTGCATTACCGAGAGGGCCCAGAGATACCTCTCCGACAATCGGAGTGACAAAACCTAATCTCAAATACGCCAACCCAACATCTACCTTTGGAGACACTGTAGTACTCCTTTATAATCACCCGATTCACGTTGTGACGTTTGGTAGCACCCAAAGTGTTCCTCCCAGAACGGAGTTGCATAATCTCATAGTTACGGAACATGTATAAGTCATGGATAAAAGCAGAGCAACATACTAAACGATCGTGTGCTAAGCTAATGGAATGGGTCATGTCAATCGATCATTCTACTAATGATGTGACCTTGTTAATCAAATAACAACTCTTTGTTCATGGCCAGAAACATAACCATCTTTGATTAACAAGCTAGTCTAGTAGAGGCATACTAGTGACATATTGTTTTGTCTATGCATTCACACATGTATCATGTTTCCGGTTAATACAATTCTAGCATGAATGATAAACATTTATCATGAAATAAGGAAATAAATAATAACTTTATTATTGCCTCTAGGGCATATTTCCTTGATCTCCCACTTGCACTAGAGTCAATAATCTAGATTACATAGTAATGATTCTAACACCCATGGAGTCTTGGTCTTGATCATGTTTTGCTCGTGGAAGAGGCTTAGTCAACGGTCTCGCTACATTCAGATCCGTATGTATCTTGCAAATCTCTATGTCTCCCACCGGACTAAGTCCGGATGGAATTGAAGCGTCTCTTGATGTGCTTGGTCCTCTTGTGAAATCTGGATTCCTTTGCTAAGGCAATTGCTCAAGATTGTCACGAAGATTTTCATTGGACCCGATGCACTAGGTATGACACCTAGATCGGATATGAACTCCTTCATCCGACTCCTTCATTAGCTGCTTTCAAGTCGCTATGTACTCCGCTTCACATGTAGATCCCGCCACGACGCTTTGTTTAGAATCGCACTAACCGACTCCTCCGCTTAGTATAAATACGATCCGGTCTGCGATTTAGAATCGTCCGGATCGGTGTTAAAGCTTGCATCAACGTAACTGCCACGATGAGCTCTTTGTCACCTCCATATACGAGAAACATATCCTTAGTCCTTTTCGTATTTCAGATGTTCTTGACACGTCCGATGATCCACTCTGGATTACTTTGGTACCTCCTGCTAGGCTTATAGCAAGGCACACATCAGTCGGTACACAACATTGCATACATGATAGAGCCGATGGTGAAGCATAGGAACATCTTTCATTTTCTCTATCTTCTGCAGGTGGTCGGGCATTGAGTCTTACTCAACTTCACACCTTGTAACACGTGCAAGAACCCTTTCTTTGCTTGATCCATTTTGAACTTCTTCAAAATTTTGTCAAGGTATGTGCTTTGTGAAAGTCCAATTAAGCGCCTTGATCTATCTCTATAGATCTTAATGCCCAATATGTAAGCAGCTTCACCGAGGTCTTTCATTGAAAAACTCTTATTCAAGTATCCCTTTATGCTATCCAGAATTCTATATCATTTCGATCAGCAATATGTCATCTACATATAATATCGTAAATGCTACTGAGCTCCCACTCACTTTCTTGTAAATACAAAGCTTCTCCAAAAGTCTCAGATGAACCCAAATGCTTTGATCACACTATCAAAGCGTTTATTCCAACTCCGAGATGCTTGCACCAGTCCATAAATGGATCATTGGAGCTTGCATACTTTGTTAGCTCCCTTTGGATCGATAAAACCTTCTCGTTGCATCATATACAACTCTTCTTCCGTAAATCCATTCAGAATGCGTCTTTACATCCATTTGCCAAATTTCATAATCATAAAATGCGCAATTGCTAACATGATTCGGACAGACTTAAGCATCGCCACTGGTGAGAAGGTCTCATCGTAGTCAACCCCTTGAACTTGTCGGAAACCCTTTGCGACAAGTCGAGCTTTGTAGACGATAATATTACCGTCGGCGTCGGTCTTCTTCTTGAAGATCCACTTGTTTTCTATTGCTTGCCTACCTCGGCAAGTCAACCAAAGTCCATACTTTGTTTTCATACATGGATCCCATCTCGATTTCATGGCCTCAAGCCATTTTATGGAATCTGGGCTCACCATCGCTTCTTCATAGTTCGAGGTTCATCATGATCTAGTAGCATGATTTCCGAACAGGATTACCGTATTCACTCAGTGCGGATCTTACTCGTTGATCTACGTGGTTCAGAGCAACTTGATCTCAAGTTTCATGATCAACATCATCAACTTCCTCACTACTTGGTGTAGATGTCTCAGAAACTGGTTTCTGCGATAAACTACTTTCAAGTAAGGGAGAAGGTACATTTACCTCATCAAGTTCTACTTTCCTCCCACTCACTTCTTTCGAGAGAAACTCCTTCTCTAGAAAGGATCCATTCTTAGCAACGAATGTCTTGCCTTCGGATCTGTGATAGAAGGTGTACCCAACTGTCTCCTTTGGGTATCCTATGAAGACACATTTCTCGATTTGGGTTCGAGCTTATCAGTTGAAGCTTTTTCACATAAGCATCGCATCCCCAAACTTTAAGAAACGACAACTTTGGTTTCTTGCTAAACCACAGTTCATAAGGTGTCGTCTCAATGGATTTCGACGGTGTTCTATTCAGTGTGAATGTGGCCGTCTCTAGAGCATAACCCCAAAACGATAGCGGTAAATCAGAAGAGACATCATAGATCGCACCATATCTAGTAAAGTACGATTCGACGTTCGGACACACCATTACTGTTGTGGTGTTAGGGTGGCGTGAGTTGCTAAACTATTCCGCATTGTTTCAAATGTAGACCAAACTCAGAACTCAAATATTCACCTCCACGATCGATCGTAGAAATTTAATTTTCTTGTTACGATGATTTTCAACTTCGCTCTGAAATTCTTTGAACTTTTCAAATGTTTCGGACTTATGTTTCATTAAGTAGATATACCCATATCTCGCTTAAGTCATCTGTGAAGGTGAGAAAATAACGATATCCGCCACGAGCCTCAACATTCATCGGACCACATACATCGTATGTATGATTTCCAACAAATCATTGCTCTCTCCATAGTACCGAGAACGGGTTTTAGTCATCTTGCCCATGAGGCACGGTTCGCAAGTGCCAAGTGATTCATAATCAAGTGACTCCAAAAGTCCATCAAGATGGAGTTTCTTCATGCGCTTTACACCGATATGACCTAAACGGCGAGTGCCACAAATAAGTTGCACTATCATTATCAACTCTGCATCTTTTGGTTTCAACATTATGAATATGTGTATCACTACTATCGAGATTCATCAAAATAGACCACTCTTCAAGGGTGCATGACCATAAAAGATATTACTCATATAAATAGAACAACCATTATTCTCTCGATTTAAATGAATAACCGTCTCGCATCAAACAAGATCCAGATATAATGTTCATGCTCAACGCAGCACCAAATAACAATTATTTAGGTCTAAAACTAATCCCGAAGGTAGATGTAGAGGTAGCGTGTCGATCGCGATCACATCGACTTTGGAACCATTTCCCACGCGCATCGTCACCTCGTCCTTTGCCGTGTTCGCAATCCGTAGTCCTGTTTCGAGTTGCAAATATTAGCAATGTAACCAAGATCAAATACCAGTGCTCTGCGAGCTCTAGTAAGGTACACATCAATAACATGTATATCACATATACCTTTGTTCACCTTGCCATCCTTCTTATCCGCCAAATACTTGGGGCAGTTCCGCTTCGATGACCGACTACCGCTTGCGATAAGAGAAGCACTCGATTTGTGCTTAGGTCCGGACTTGGGTTTCTTCTCTGAGCAAAGAACTTGCTTGTTGTTCTTCTTGAAGTTCCCTTCTTCTTCCCTTTGCCTTTCTTCTTGAAACTAGTGGTCTTATTGACCATCAACACTTGATGCTCCTTCTTGATTTCTACCTCCGCAGCCTTTAGCATTGCGAAGAGCTCTGTATAGTCTTTACTAACCCTTGCATATTATAGTTCATCACGAAGCCTTTGTAGCTTGGTGGCGTGATTGAAGAATTTCATCAATGACACAATCATCCGGAAGATTAACTCCCAATTGTGTCAAGTGATTGTAGTACCCGGACATTACGAGTATGTGCTCACTAATGTAACTATTCCCTCCATCTTGCAGCTATAGAACTTATTGGAGACTTCATATCTCTCAATCCGCATTCTGTTGGAATATTAACTTCAACTCTGGAACATCTCATATGCTTTCAAAACGTCGTTGAAGTCCCGGTTCTAAGCCGTAAAGCATGGCACATCGAACTATAGAGTAGTCATCGACTTTGCTTTGCCGACGCTCATAACATCCGGTGTTGCTCAAAGAAGAGTTCGCACCCAGCGGTGCATCCAGACGTAACTCTTTCAGGCAAAGAATGAGGATAATCCTCGAGTTACGGACCCAAATCCGTGTAATTGCTACCATCATCTTTCAACTTTGCTTTCTCAAGGAACGCATTAAAATTCAACGGAACAACAAAGACGAGCCATCTATCTACAATCAAACATAAACAAGCAAGATACTATCAGTACTAAGTTCATGATAAATTTAAGTTCAATTAATCATATTACTTAAGAACTCCCACTTAGACAGACATCTCTCTAGTCATCTAAGTGATCACGTGATCCAAATCAACTAAACCATAACCGATCATCACGTGAAATGGAGTAGTTTTCAATGGTGAACATCTTATGTTGATCATATCTACTATATGATTCACGCCGACCTTTCGGTCTTCGTGTTCCGAGGCCATATCTCGCATATGCTAGGCTCGTCAAGTATAACTCGAGTATTCGCGTGTGCAAAAGCGGCTTGCACCCGTTGTAGATGGACGAGAGCTTATCACACCCGATCATCACGTGGTGTCCGGGCACGATTTAACTTTGGCAGCGGTGCATACTCGTGGAGAACACTTCTTGATAATTTAGTGAGAGATCATCTTATAATGCTACCGTCAATCAAAGCAAGATAAGATGCATAAAAGATAAACATCACATGCAAATCAATATAAGTGATATGATATGGTCATCATCATCTTGTGCTTCGTGATCTCCATCTCTCGCAGCACCACCATGATCACCATCGCCACCGCGCGACACCTTGATCTCCATCGTAGCATCGTTGTCGTCTCGCCAATCTTATGCTTCTACGACTATCGCTACCGCTTAGTGATAAAGTAAAGCATTACGTAGCGATTGCATTTCATACAATAAAGCGACAACCATATGGCTCTCGCCATTGCCGATAACCGGTTACAAAACATGATCATCTCATACAATAAAATATAGCATCACGTCTTGACCATATCACATCACAACATGCCCCGCAAAAACAAGTTAGACGTCCTCTACTTTGTTGTTGCAAATTTTACGTGGTCGCTACGGGCTTAAGCAAGAACCGGTCTCACCCACGCATTAAAACCACAACGATATTCGTCAAATAGACTCCGTTTTAACCTTCTCAAGGACCGGGCGAGCCACACTCAGTTCAACTAAAGTGAGAGAGACAGACACCCACGGTCACCTTTAAGCAATGAGTGCTCGTGGCGGTGAAACCAGTCTCGCGTAAGCGCACGCGTAATGTCGGTCGGGCCGCTTCATCTCACAATACCGCTGAACCAAAGTATGACATCTTTGGTAGGTAGTATGACTTGTATCGCCCACAACTCACTTGTGTTCTACTCGTGCAAAACATCAAACCATAAAAACTGGCTCGATACCATTGTTGGGGAACGAGTAATTTCAAAAAATTTCCTACGCACACGCAAGATCATGGTGATGTATAGCAACGAGAGGGAGAGTGTTGTCTACGCCTCGTGAGACCCAAAGCGAAGCGATCACAACGTAGAGGAAGTAGTCGACGTTCTCCTCGCGATCCGACCGATCCCGCGCCGTTACTCGACGCCCGAGTTCTTGACACACGTCTACTCGATGACGCCCTCGACTCGATCCAATGAGTGTCGAGGAGAGTTCGTCACAAGACGACGTGGCAGGACGATCTTGATGTTCTACGGCTCGAGCTTCGCTTAAGCTTCGCAACGATATGACCGAGGTGGAATATGGTGGAAGGGGCACCGCTGACACGGCTAAGGAACGATCCGTAGATCAAACTTGTGTATTCTAGGGTGCCCCCGCCTCAGATATAAAGGAGCAAGGGGGGTGCGGCCGGCCCTAGAGGAGGCGCTGGAGGAGTCCTACTCCCACCGGAGTAGGACTCCCCTTCCTAGTTGGAGTAGGATTGGGGGAGGGAAGAAGGAAGGGCGCCGCCTCCTTGTCCTATTCGGACTAGGGGAGGGGGCGGCCTGCCCCTGGCCGCCCTCCTCTTCTCCCTCGAGGCCCACTAAGGCCCAATAGCCTCCGGAGGGTTCAGTAACCCCAGTATCTCAGAAAATCTCGATTTCACCCTAACCATTCGAACTCCAAATATAGGCTTCCAATATATCAATCTTTATGTCTCGACCATTTCGAGACTCCTCGTCATGTCCGTGATCACATCCGGGACTCCGAACTTCTTCGGTACATCAAAATACATAAACTCATAATATAACAGTCATCGAAACCTTAAGCGTGCGGACCCTACGGTTCGAGAACAATGTAGACATGACCGAGACATGTCTCCGGTCAATAACCAATAGCGGGACCTGGATGCCATATTGGTTCCTACACATTCTACGAAGATCTTTATCGGTCAGACCGCATAACAACATACGTTGTTCCCTTTGTCATCGGTATGTTACTTGCCCGAGATTCGATCGTCGGTATCCAATACCTAGTTCAATCTCGTTACCGGCAAGTCTCTTTACTCGTTCCGTAATACATCATCTCACAGCTAACTCATTAGTTGTAATGCTTGCAAGGCTTGATGATGTGCATTACCGAGAGGGCCAGAGATACCTCTCCGACAATCGGAGTGACAAAACCTAATCTCAAATACGCCAACCCAACATCTACCTTTGGAGACACCTGTAGTACTCCTTTATAATCACCCGATTACGTTGTGACGCTTGGTAGCACCAAAGTGTTCCTCCGTAAACGGAGTTGCATAATCTCATAGTTACAGGAACATGTATAAGTCATGGATAAAAGCAGTAGCAACATACTAAACGATCGTGTGCTAAGCTAACGGAATGGGTCATGTCAATCAGATCATTCTACTAATGATGTGACCTTGTTAATCAAATAACAACTCTTTGTTCATGGCCAGGAAACATAACCATCTTTGATTAACAAGCTAGTCTAGTAGAGGCATACTAGTGACATATTGTTTTGTCTATGCATTCACACATGTATCATGTTTCCGGTTAATACAATTCTAGCATGAATGATAAACATTTATCATGAAATAAGGAAATAAATAATAACTTTATTATTGCCTCTAGGGCATATTTCCTTCAAACACATGTTGCATATCATCGCATAGTCTCTATTTGTCACATATCATCTATGGCAGCATATTATTAACATCGCATTTCATCCTTATCACTTAGCATCTATACCATTGCGAAGATTTTTGTTGGTTACGCCGTTGTTGTCCCATCTCGCCTCTATATGTCTAGACCATCGATCGTTGATCTCGTCGCACATATCCAGTCTATCTCCATGTGTACCCAAATATATGTCATTTAGAGCCTCAGTCGAGATATTTAGAGTGGTGCAAAATTGCTCATATAGCTAGTTTTGCAAAAGAATGACTCGGACCAAAACTGTTTCATTGAACACATAAGCACTCCTCATCCTAACCGGTTATGTAATAATCACAATACAAATATTGAGATAGTTTGTAGCATATACATAATCGGATAGGATACAAAATCACCCGCGAACGATTGGAAAGGACATCAAGGTCCAAGTTATTATTTCAAAACCTAGATGATATATTAGTTTCTATTTTTTTTTGAACATCAGTACAGACGCAAGCGCTCATGCATACGCGCATACATTCACCCCTATGAACGCACACACGCACACCCTACCCCTATGAGCATCTCCGAGAGACTGAGCCGGCATGTCATCTTAAAATTTACGAAGTCACCGTGGACTTGAACCCTGGTGGGCTGGAGATACCACTGTCCCTCTAACCATTCAACCACAGGTTGGTTCGCATATTAGTTTATATCTTATAATGTGTTTTCTAATCATCAGCGGATCCAAATTTGTTGCCAAGTATAAATTTTGGTGAACCAAAACCTAAATTTAAGACAAAAGAAAAATGGCTCATATGTCATGTGGTGCGCACGAAGCGTCATCATTGAGCATCGAAAGCCAACGAGTATGCCATATGTGCCCATCAGTAAAAAAGACCCTCTTATTTACGTCCACCACTAGACAAAGATGAGATGGGATTGGGAAAGATAAGAATGGAACATAGAACCTTGCATCCTGAAATTCTAATATACTCATAGAAAAATTCTAGTAACTCTTAGCAACTGTAACATTTCATAGCAAAAGACTGCAAGATTCATATCCAATTAAATTTACAACATTCATAGCAAAACGACCTTTTTTTCAAGAACACGCAAATTGCGTATTATAGAAGGTTGTTCAATTTGTTTTTTTTAAGGAGAAGGACATGAATCAGAAGGTAGTTCATAGCAAAATGACATGAATTAGAGGGACATGCATGCTTCACTGCGCCTTGCGATTGGTTGTGTTTCTTTTCTCGCGAGGCATGTTAGTCTGAATAAAGTATGCTCTCTACGTTATCAGGTTCAAGTTACAGTTTCAAGGAAAGTATTTAGTCGTGATAGCATGTGCAATTGATAAAGCCAAAAACAAAGCATCTGACAATCTTTGGCACATATGGCACGTTTGTTAATTTCTGTCAGAATTACAGCCAGTGTCCACAATATGAAGCACAGTACAGAATTGCAGGTTCGGCCACTCTCAAGATAGGCTTTGCATGAGGTGAGGCCGTTCTCATGATAATTTTGAAACACCAAACCTCTTTCATCTGCGCTTGGCCAAACCAGTGGATGCTCATCACACCACACTCAATATCACGTCTTGCAAGCTCTCGCTCTACCTCTGCTTTGCTATCCTTGCTCTGTTCGGAACGTTCTGAATTTTTGAACACTTGCAGGAGTAGCTTCTGAACTCTGAAGTCTGAACACTTTCAGACGTCTTCATATTTCAGGCGTCAGGTTGAGCCTGACGCACCGCCTCTCGTTCCCCACCGCCTCCCCGCCTCCAGCCGCCGAGGGTCTCCACCGCCGCCGCCCTCGCATCCTTGCTCCCCCGTTTCCCCACCCGGTACCGGCGCCGCCCCCCCGACACTTCGCGTTTCTTCACCCGCTCGTCCCGCTCAGGTCTCTCCAGCGTTCTAGGGTTAGCCCTCCTCTGTTCTGGGGTTTGGCTCGCGGCGTTCTAGCCGCGCCGCCCTCGTCTCGCCGTCGCCGGCATCCCCGCACCGCAGAAGGAGCCTCGGCCGTGGCCACCCACCCTCGGCGTCGTGTACACCTGCTTGCCGAACTACCTGAGCAGCGCCTCGTAGTCACACGCTTCCGCATCTGAGGGCCGCTCCCTGTTTCGCCGAATCGCGGCCGGTTCCGCCATGGCGGCGATGGGGCAGGAGGGGGACGACGTCGACCACTACGAGGTGCTCTGCCTGCCGTCCGGCGAGGAAGGCGCGGCGCTGAGCGTCGAGCAGATCGAGAAGGCCTACCGGACGCAGTCGCGGCTCCGGCACCCCGATAAGCGCCCCGACGACCCCAACGCCACCGCCGACTTCCAGAGCCTCGCCAGCTCGTACAAGTTCCTCCGGGACGAGTCCCTCCGCCGACAGTTCGACGCCCGCCTCCGTGGCCGCCGCGAGGCCGCTGCCCGCGCCGCCGCCACCGGGGTCAAGCGGCGGAAGGCCGTGTCCGACCTAGAGGAGCGCGAGCGCGCCTTCGCCGCCGGCGGAGGCCCCGCCGTCGACCCCGTCGAGCTGGCCAGGCGAGAGGATAAGCGGAAGGCTGCTGACGTCAAGCGCGAACTCGACGAATTCTTCGCTGCCAAGAAGTCCGGCGTCTCTGGCTCTGCTTCGACTCCGGTAATGTCTCTCTGTTTTTTGAATCTATTCAATTCCCATGTTTCTTCATGTAGGGTTGATAGCGCTGTGCTCTTGCTGCACTTATAGTTTGCTGCCTGCCTCTTGCACGCGAAGTTGAGCTAGTTCTTCAACCGTGCCGAATTGCTTAAAGATCTCATCCAGCTAGTGTACTTCTGAATTAATATTCACCCTCGTGGTTTTGTAATCAGTTGCCCCGAAGTTGAGCTTTAGACGTTAGGTGTAAATAAAAGCCAAAATAATGCCCCTAAAACTTGCGTACTTCTGAATTAGTATTACTGAAGAGTGATAGTTGATCAGAGGGGATAGGGTTTGCAATTGTAGCCTTGCGGAGGAAGGCGGAACAGTATATAAGTGACTGGATGTAGCATTGAGGATAATAACCTACAAACAGAGTAATATATACTCCCACCGTTCACAAATATAAGATGTTTTAGATATTTCAGTTGTACTACATACGGACTAAAATGAGTGAATAAACACACTAAAACGTGTCCATATACATCCGATTCGGGAAAAAGGTTAAAACATCTTATATTTGTGAATGGAGGGAGTACTTTCATACTGTGGGTGACGATTTTTTTTTTTAGAAGTGTTAACCTACAAACAGAGTAATCCTTGCCGCGCACAATGCTGATAGGTCATTCCCCAGAAATGCATCCACAATACTTGCCTTCAAAGTTATGCAAGAGATTTGTTGATTTGTACCTTTTATGTTGGTACTACTACTGACTGACCACAACTTGGTTATTTCTCCTTTTAGGCACATGGAGATAAGAAGGGTGGAACTCCAGAGAACGGACCAAAAACGGACAAGGGTAAGATCTTGAAGGTTTCTTGGGAAGGGGGTGCAGATTACTACACGGCAGCAAAGCTTGATGAGATCTTTAAGCAATTCGGCACGGTTGAAGACATTGTGATCAAGACTAGGAAATCAAAGAGCAAGGGTTCAGCAATTGTTGTCATGGCTTCCAAGGAGGCGGCAGTAAGTTTCATTTATCTACTGTTTTTTTGTCCTGGAGAATTTTTCTACCATTATTAAAAGTCTTTTAGATCTTGAACTAGCAGATAAAATTGAGCTAATTTCAGATCCACTACACGATAGGAGTTTGCAAGCAACCGCGTGCCTATGTTTTATCATGCATGGTGCTGTCTCTGTTTATGGTTCAATAATCAATTTTGATTTCATTTGTTCCATTCCATATCATCACCTCGTGGGTCTTTAACAAGCTGTACTATGTGTCGGAATTGATTATATGTTTCTGTTGTGCGGCTAACCAACACTTCTTGATTTTTTACAGCAAACTGCACTGAAGAACCATTCTGTGTACAATGTTTTCCCTGTCCCATTGATTGTTGCTTCTGTTCAAGAATCGGGAGGGCTACCGGCAAGGTCAACCCAAACACCTGAACCGAGGACAAGCAACATTGATGGAACTGGGTTCAGCGATTTGGAAGCATCGGTATTCCGAAAACTTCAAGAGGTACTTGTTTTGGTTCTTCTTCAGTTTCCACTGTATTAGTTAAATTTAATATTCATTTTTATCATGGCTAGTGAACAAAGAAAATCCATCTTAGAATTCTGTATAGTTTCTTTTACAAGGTAGTTTAGCATGTGTGTTGCGTGATAAGACATATACTTGTGTGCCTTGTACAAATAGATAGGCAATGAATGCATTTTGACTTTGCAGGCCCAGAAAAGGAAGAAATCTGGATAATTGATGCTCCTCGAGGCATGAGGTACCGCAAGTTACAGAGGACATCTCCCTTCGCTACAGCTGAGGATCATCAGGGCAATGCGGAACAATCTTCTAGTATCGTTACTGTTACTTTTTGATGGGTATTTTGCATCTTAGATACAGTAGAAGAACCAATTTTTTGCTAGGAGAGGTGAAAGGGAAACAGAGCCATTCCATATCCATACTTGTGCTGTCGATTGCACACTTGTCCTGGTGCCAGAAGCTATTTTCATAGCCCACTGAAAGCAAGCAATTACTACTATACTAAATTACTACTCCCTCCGTCCCATAATATAAGAACATTTCTGACATTAGTGTAGTGACAAAAACGTCCTTATATTACGGGACAGAGGGAGTAGTACTGTATACTAAATTACTATTCCCTCCGTCCCACAATATAAGACGTTTTTGCAAGCTAACATGGCTTACAAAACGTCTTATATTCTGGGACGGAGGAAGTAGTATCGATCTTCGGGTAGATAGATATGCTGATGGAAAGCAAGTCCAGAATAAGTTGTTTGCATGATTGTTGTACTACTATTTTTCTTAACCACGTATGCAGTACGAACGGGAAGAGACACATACATAGCTGCTTGCCGCTTGCCGGGCAAAGTAAAGTGACAAGCAAGCCGGAGAACTGGGCTATTTGCAACCAACTCAAGTAGAAGAGCTGACAATTGAGCCAGCAGCAAGCTAGAGTGGCTAACTAGCTGGATTGGCGGCACCATGTTGGTGTTGAGCACCGATTATATTGGTCATCATGCATGGTGCTGAAGCTGATACCGGTTCATCGGAGGAGACCCGGAGGAGCTCCTCCAGGTAATCCGCGCTACCGTCTAAAAAGAGAAGGTAATCCGCGCCGACAAGCAAGCAAGCAAGCAAGGAGAAGTTGTTTAGTAAAGGTGGTTGTGGCCTGGCCAGCTTTTTTCGTTTTTGGAGAACCGCCCAACATGACTTTCGTTCATTCAAGCGGAGCATATTTGATTGAATAGGTTCAGTCAGAAAATCAAGGATTGCATCGAAAGGGCAAGAATCAATAGAAAGAAGTAGAGACTGCCTAGCACATTGGTGGGTCACCACATTTCCTTTGGTGTTCATGTGTAGGGTTGGACCAAAAAGCTGGTAGTTTGCGAGCTTAACGAGCGCTCTTGATAGCTTTAGCTTGCTTTTTAATGAACAGAGCCAATTATTATTTTCAGCTAGTTAAACTCAATGAGTTTCACAAGCAGCTTGTTAGTACAGGACAACACATATTCTTATGTTACATGACAACATTTCGTGGCATCTCAACCCATCTACTCAATTTAATCGACACATCCCAACCCGTAGGAGGCATCAAACTAGCCTATCTCCTCCTATAGTCACCGTATTCCTTCGTAAATATTACACCCACATTCTTATCCCATAGGCTGTAATACCGTAGTCTTTTAAAAAGGGCTCGTGAGCTTAATAAAATTTAAACAAATGGAGCTGAACATGTTTTTTTGCTCGTTAAGCTTAATGAGCTTAACAAGCTGAGCCTTATCGAGCATGAGCTTAACGAGCTGAACAACTTGTTTATCCACCCCTATTCATGTGGGTTGTACAATATATGCTTGTTTGCCTCGGGAGCATATGCTCCAAGATGAGTAGTAAATTTTATAAAAAATGTAAAAGAAAATAAAAAAAATCTGATTTTTTTTGTCGATGTCCGTGTCAATACTGCAGGCATGCTTGACAAATTTCATGGGAAACTGAGCAACAGTCTTTCATCGGTGAAAGAAACAAAATTGGGGTGACATTTGGTCTTCAATTTGTCTTTTTTTCACAGGCCAAAATGCTTAACTTTTATGCCTCAAAATTTGCAGGTAGCATTTGGATGTGACTAAGATCACATAGATTTTTTGTCTTGATTTTTTTGACATTTGAAAAATTATTTTTGGGCTCGGGAGCATGTGCTCTCGGGAGCCAAGTTGAATTTCCGTATTTGCAGTACTATGTATCAATGTTTTGTCCGTTTGATATGTTGTTTGCATAAAATGTGTAACTCAAATATAGGAAATATCAGCGAGTTTGCACTCCTTTTTTGTGGTAAATGGGATATATTAATATAAAAAAGATATCAATTATATCCGACCTCTGCATCAACACAATCTCAAGAGTTACTCAAGACATCAAGGATGCGCAAGACCAAACTATTACAAAAGAAAAATACGACCAACATATCAACTACACAAACAACAGGAACAATTATTAATGATGGCAATCTAAATAGTAGGATAGATGCTCCCGTGACAGACGCCTTGAGGAAGAAAACGACGCATAAGCGTCATCATTGCCGGACCCAAGCACCCAGACCCTAAGAGCATCTCTAGCAGACCCCGCAAAATGCTTACCTGCATATGTGTTTTGCAGTTCGCGGAAAAAAGGGCGAGCGTATCAGGCGTAGCGGCCGAGGGTAGAGCCGAGACCCATAAAACCGACCGTAAAAGGCATATTCACCGAATATGCGTTTTTACGGGTTGACTACGCGGGGTCTACTCGGGCAGCGCCGTGCCGACCCGCAAACCGAAAATCCCAATAAGCTAAAATGAGTTCAAATTCAAACAAATGAGTTCAAATTCAAACGCTAAAACATAGCTCTCGCGCGAAATAAAAGCATAGTTTTGATAGGACAAACGCAAAAGGTCTTGCAAAAGCGACGCCCACGTCCGGCATCATCTTGGTCGATCTTCACTCCGCGCCATCGAGTCCATGGAGATCATCGGAGCCACCGAATCCACCTCCGTCGCTTGTGCCAATGCCGACAGCGAAATCATGGATAGGTGCACTGAACGCATCGGCGACATTGGCTCCAAACCCTGCACCGAATCCACCTCCCGCACTGTAACACGCACTGGCCGACGCAACCATTCTCCTCTTTAAAATTTCTCTTCTTGCCATATCATGCCATTCTTTGGTGAGGTCGTCCATGTCATTGCGGTTCATTGACACGATCTTGTTCTCTTCGGCGAGCAACATGGACGTGGCTTTGTTCTCAGCGGCACACACTCTTCTCTCCTTAATGGCCACTTTGCGCAGCCTCTCTTCCTTGAGCAACTCCCATTTCTCATGCTTCTCCCGTGCCTTCTTCTCGGCCAATTCTTTCTTGATCTCCAACGACTTCAAAAGCATCATCTCATTTGATCGCACCATGGCATCAATCTTCTCCCTCAAGCTCGACGCTTCGTGCTCTCTCTTGATCTTCTCCCTTGTCTTCTTGTCACCATCGGGCTTGTTCAAGTTCCTTGGGCCATCACATCCTCATCTTCATCCATGTTTGTAAGTGAACCTCTCTTTGGTGGGGACTCTTTCTCTATCAACGCCCACTTGTCACAATTCTTGAGCAACTCCCAACAATGATCTAGTTTGAAGAATTTGCCTTCCGAAGCCTCCATGTCTTTGTATCTATGTTGGGAAATTTTGCCCTACACAATTTGAACAATGCAAATGTTTCATATGATGCAATCATTTTGAATAATGCAATGTGATTTGCACAACTTGAACAAAGGTAAAATGAACTCACATAGTCAGACTCCACGGTTCCACTTGGAGGTGCATTGCGTACTTGCTCCAAGCAAGCTGCCCAACGGCTGCAAATGGGCTTGATCACGTCCCAACGCCCTTGGAGCGACCGAAAGGTGCGTGGAGTCCTATTGGGATACTTTGCCATCATGCGGAAGTATTGATCTTCGATCCTTTGCCAATACCTCTTGGCGGTTAGAAGTACCCGTGCATGCATCAAGAGATACCGCACTCCATGCCTTGATCAAGATTTGGTCTTCCAAGATCATGTAGTTCTTCGATCTCTGGCTTTTCCACTATTTGCTTGCGATTGCTCATACGCCAACTCATCGATCTCCTCCAATTCTTCTTCACCTCCATGATCATCAACGCCTCCCTCCGGTTCATTGTACTCAAATGCGGCGAATGGGGCCTCATCGATGTCAACGACGTTGGTGTCCAACAAGTTCACGAACTCGGCAGTTGCATTATTCAAACCACAGTATAGCGAATGTCAACAAGTCACGAGCTAATCGCGAAAGCAAAGAATATTTCCATGACCAAAGAGTGAACGGATGACCGAGCCATACCTTGCGCCCATTTCGTCGAACACATCGCCTGTGGTGGGAGCATCACCGTTGAGCGGGATCGCCGGGAACCTATTTCGGGCGGAGGGAGTGGATGAAGTAGCCGGACACCTTGTAGCCGAAATCTTCCTCCGCTTTGCGCCCGGGACCTTGGCGACCTTCGCCACCGCCGCCGGCATCACAGCAGCGTTGGCGCCGGAGCCTTGAGCCTTGCCGTGGGCGGCGGTTTCCGTCTGCGACGAGCACGCTGCCCTGACGCTTGCGGGCAGCCGTGGTGGCGCCTTGGGTGACGGCGGGGCCAACATGGCCGGCGACGAGATCCGCCTGAGGGGATTGAGCGTGCACGACATTGACGTTGACAGGGGAGGGAAAGGTGTCATCCATGTCGGCGACAGATCGCTGGGGAAGATGAACAGGAGCAGGAGGTGGCGGGAGCAATGGTGGTCAGGGGTGGGAGGAGCGGGAACGGCTGCGCGGAAATGTCCCTCCCGCCAAATCGCGCTGCGGATAGGGGTCGAGCTCGGGTCGTGCTCCCGCCCCATGAAACTAGAGTCAGGGGAGATCTTTTGCTGCGCCCCAAAAAAATTTCCCGGGTTGGACGCGGATGCGGAGTCTGTTCGGGCGGGATTTTCCACGCCGACCCGCATTTGGCGGTTATTTTGCGGGTCGGGGCCTTTTGTGGGGTCTGCTATAGTTGCTCTAACAGAGTCACACGACTGCAGTCAAGCATGAACGGGAGAAGGTAATAGGCAGCAAAAGGTTTCCAGGCATACATAGTTTTCTTTTATCATCTTGACACCCTGTGATATTTGGTATGAACATGAATGCATGATGCTAGAGTTTCTTGTAATAATTTTGAAACGCAAGACCCCGCTTGCCCCTCCTTGAGCACAATGCTAGAGTTTTACATAACCAATTTCAAATACTGGTTGAGATCAAGTGTAAATATAAACATATGCATATATGCATTGTTTGTTAATAGGATCATCAGAGTGCAACACAAATAGTGAGTGACATTAATGCTTATGACGGTCCGATCCATCCATCCATACCCATCGTCCAAACAAGAAAAAATATCAATGGGTGTAAGAAGTAAATGGATGTGTGTATAGTTTTAGTCTAAGGACGACCGCATCCAACCCAAAATGTTGGGGAGAAATTGAAAGTGCGCTATATCGACTAGAGGGAGGGGGGGGGGTGAATAGGCGATTTTTACAAATTCGTCACTGAGGAATTTCTAGGTGAAGAAATTCCTAAGCAATGACACACTAGCAGCGGAATAAGTACTCAGGTATAAGCATAACAGAGCAAGAACGCAGTCATCATGATGAAATGAAAACAAGCACAGAGTACAGATAGCGTGAAAACAGGATAAGCAGGCTGAAGACTATGTGACTGAAGAATTAGGATTGAGGAATCAGAGAAAGTCTTCAGTCAAAGTCTTCAAACAGTAATGATCAGGTCCATCAACACATGAATGAGGAAATGAAAGGGTTGAGGAAATAGAACCAGTTGGCTTGGTGAAGACAATGATTTGGTAGACCAGTTCCAACTGCTGTGACAGTTGTACATCTGGTTGGAGCAGCTGAGTATTTAAACTCGAGGACACACAGTCCTCACCATATTCTCCTTGAGCTAAAGTCACACAGACCTCACCCAATCACTTGTGGTAAGTCTTCAGGTGACTTCTAAACCTTCAAAGACTTGGTCACTCGGCGATCCACAATTCCTCTTGGATGCTTAGACCATGACGTCTAACCGTCTAGAGGATACACAGTCCTCAAAGGTAACAAGCGTCGGTTCCACATAGGAACAATCTCTTCAGTGATGCTCAATCACTTTGGGTTTGTAGGTGTTTGGGTTTGGGTTTTGGGTTTTCCTCACTTGATGATTTTTGCTCAAAGTCCTCGGAGGATGGGATGCTCTCAATGACAAGTGTCAGTTTCTCTGGAACAGCCAACCAGCTAGTGGTTGTAGGGGGCGGCTATTTATACCCTAGGGAGCAGCCCGACATGCTAAGACATAAATGCCCTTCAATGATATGACTGTTAGGTGGGTAGATATTTTGACAGTTGGCGCGTAGCACAACAACAGTCGGAAATATGTGGTTCAAATTCCTCAGGGCTATCATGTTCCTCACTATGTAGGCAATTCCCACTCGCGAATTCCTAACTCCTCAGTCAGAACAAATTCCTCATAGACTAGAAGATATTCATCTCTGTCACTGAAGAAATTGATTGAACTAATATGAGATTTTCAATGGCTTCACTCGAAAGGATTGGGTAGGTGTAGGATTTTGAGATGAGCATCACATGGAAATCAGTTTCCTTAGTATTACCTCGACCCCCTTTAACAGTACGGTGTTTCCTATGACTCAAGAAAGAGAAAATGAAACTACGAAAACAAAAGTCTTCACGCTTCATAATCCTCGCATGAATATCCATGTCTTCAAGATCACACCAATTTCTTCAATTTCAAAATCTTCAGGAGAACCAAAGTCTTCAGCTGAAGACATACATTTCTAGGGGTTGACTTTCATCGTAAATATCAAACTCCTCATCGACTTATAGAGCCTATGTACACTCACAAACATATTAGTCCCTTAACCTATAAGTCTTCAATACACAAAAATCAGAAAGGGGCACTAGATGCACTTACAATCTCCCCCTTTTTGGTGATTGATGACATATAGGTTAAGCTTTCAATGGGATAAACATACCAATCGAAAGTGCTAAGAATTGAGGAATTTGATTACAAGATATAGAAGAACTCCCCCCTGAAGATGTGCATATTTGAGGAATTTGCTGTCAGGACCCCGATTCTAAGTCACACCGATCTAGCAAGAAACACATCATATCACTTTGCGGCCTAACGCACGGTATTTCCACGGGTGCATGCCACCTTACCTGGCCCGGGACCATTTGCGCCTTTTGGCTCACGTATATGATAGTGCCGCTAGCATCCATATGACAAAGAACCCGAGCCAACATGACTAGTCGTAATCCTAAGGTGGCGCTAACTTACAGGGACAAGCATACATGACCCAGCAAGGAACGTGTCGATCAACAACGTATGAACCCAAGTCGTAGCAAGCTACAGGGACTTAAAGGAACAATGCGTGACATTTCCCGGAAGGGACAGGCACAGGAATGAAGGACACATGCCGGCCAGCCTAAGTGTTCCGGAGCAGTAGCAAGCTACCATGGCTCAGTGGAAGCACTAGGAGACATTTCCCGGTAAGAGAGGCTACCAAGAATAAACAACTAGGTTGTCGGATCCCACACATACCAAGCATTTCAATAATCATACACACAATATGCTCGATATGTGCAAATACAACATGGCATCACAACATGACTCTACAACACAAGTATTTATTCAATAGACTTCGAGGAGCCAAATATTACAATCATGGGTATCATGACCCAACATTCAGAGCATACAAACCAAAAGCACATGCGGAAGCTTAACATGTCTGAGTACAGACAACTACAAATGAAAAGGGCTGAGAAGCCTGACTATCTACCAGATCCTGCCGAGGGCACAAGATCGTAGCTGAGGTAACAAGCTAAATGTCGAAGTCCACGCGAAACTACTAGCAAGACTGGAATCTCTCTGCAAAAACATAAATTAAGCAAACGTGAGTACAAATGTACCCATCAAGACTTACATCAGAACTAGCTACATATGCATCATTATCAACAAAGGGGATGGTGGGGTTTAACTGCAGCAAGCCAGCTTTGACTCAGTGGCTAACCTGAACTACGACTGCAAGTAACTCTTTTGAGTTGGTGCACACGAGTACACATATTCACCATATCAACACACCACTATGGATTCGCTCTCGTCTCCCTATGAGAACGCCATCCATAACACTCACACTTATCTTGCGTATTTTAGAGTCTCCACTTTCACTTGTCTATGAACTGTATAGGCAACCCAGAGGTCCTTTACCGCGGACGCGGCTATTCGAATAGATCATTTATAACCCTGCAGGGGTGTACTTCTTCACACATGTTTCCACCACTTAGCGTCTGCACACGACATGTGCTCTGCAGACTTCAAGCGAAAGCCGACGTGGGTGTAGACAACGACCTAACTAACCACACAAGTCTCTAGTCCAGGTTTATCGCCTATTCAGGTTCCATCCGCAGGGAGTCTGGCCGAGGTTTCCACATACGGCCCCGAACGATGTGTACAGGGTTCCACGACACCAAACGGGCGCCCGGCATACCCATCCACGTGCCTACCGCATCACAGCCCACCCCTCGGGTCAACGCTGCGCACGGCCTC
Source organism: Aegilops speltoides (assembly GCA_021437245.1). NCBI lineage: Eukaryota > Viridiplantae > Streptophyta > Magnoliopsida > Poales > Poaceae > Aegilops > Aegilops speltoides. The sequence continues at coordinate 135,209 of JAHHZJ010000012.1, forward strand.
CAGCAACTACAAACACCAGAAACTACTTGCAACTCCTGGACAGAGGACATGGGCGGTTAATAAGTCGAGCGGGGTCATATTTTAGGGCCCAACGTGTGGTAGTCGTTGTTCATGGATCACAAACACAGAACTCAGTTCCTGAGGACGACTTCAATGAGACAACCCACTATGTACTCCTACATGGCCTCTCACCGCTGCCTTTACCAAATCATATTCACACACTTAGCTCACACACAGTAGGACATGTTCATCACCATTCCAATTCATCCCCGATGAATCAGACTTGACTCAACTCTAAGTAGTAGCAAGCATGACAAACAAGCATGAATGAGTAGGCACAACAGGGCTCAAACAACTCATACTCATGCTAGTGGGTTTCATCTATTTACTGTGGTAATGACATGTCATGCAGAGGAAAAGGGGGTTCAACTACCGCAGCAAGTAACAGATGAATCGTTGTTGTCCTAAATGCAGTAAAAGGGAGCAGGAGTGAGAGAGTGGGATTGTATCGGAATGAACAAGGGGGTTTTGCTTGCCTGGCACTTCTGAAGATGATATAACTCTTCATCGGTGTCACCGAATTCATCGTCAAAACCACGTCTATCGAGAGGGGACAAATACCGGCAACAGAGAAGGAAACACAATCAATGCAATGCACAATATGATGCATGATCATGACATGGAGATATGTTGTGGTTGAGCTAATGCAACTAAAACCAGATGGGTTTGAGTCATTTTGAACCAAAGGTTCAACCCCAAACTCAAACTATGAACTTAATTAGTGCTTTATCATGTTTTGCACTAAACAGCAAGGTTAAGTTGTTTAATCATGCATGAAACCAGTACAGATGGATAGATTGGATTTTTCTGATCATTCTTCATATATAACTTATTTCATTCTGAGTTATGGTTGAATTCCTATGAATTTTAGAAGTTTTGGACATTTTCTAGAATTTCTGAATTATTTTAAATACAGAAACTATTTACTGCGTCAACATGACATCATCATTGCGTCAGCAGGTCAACGGGGCTAGTCCAGGTCAAACCTGACATGTGGGGTCCACACGCCAGTGAAACATGGACTAATCCCGGTCAAACCCAGTGCTGACTAGGATTTGACCAGGGGTAGGACCCACTGTCAGTGGCTGCTAGGGTGTTTAGCTGGCTGGGTTAGGGCCTAATGATGTCCATGTTGGCAGTCGCCGGAGTTTCGCTGGCGACGACCAAAACTACAGTGGCAACTCGCCGGCATTGAGCTATAGGCAGCGGTTGGACGCGCGAAGGCCACCAGGAAGTAGCCCGTGCTCGACCGCGTCTAGCAAAGCGATCGGGAGGCCTCGAGGTCGTCGGAGATAACGACGATGAGCACAGAGGTGGCAGCCGGAGCTCGAGCGGAAGCGAGGACGCGGCTGCAGCGCTTGAGCGAGCAAGCGGGGTGGCTAGACAGCCTCCTGGAGGCGCTAGGAGCATGTTAGTGCCCCTGGAGCGAGCAGGAGAGGCTCGGGAGCACGAGCTCGCCGGCCATGGCGGACGATGGTGCTTGGTTACTCACAGGCGGCGGTTAGAGGAGGAACGCATCAACGGGAAGAGGGGTGAGAGGTGCAGGGGCTCACAGTTAGGTCGACGGGCACGAGAGCGAGGTCGGGGATGCACTGAGGATGACGAATCGACCGTGGCGATCGCCGGACAGAAGCGACGATGAAGGCGGTGAGGACGATGCTGTGGGCTCCCGCGGTCGCGTGTGTTGATGGAGAGGATGGGGCAGACGAGGTGGAGCCTCTGGCCACGGACAGGGGGCGACGGGGCAGCTCTGGGAGCGACAACGGCGAGCGGGAGCGACGGCTACTCTCGGATGGAGCTCGGGGAGGAGCTAGAGAGGAGGAGAGAGACCAGGGAGCGAGGGAGAGGAGAGAGGGGTCACGGGGCGTCCCCGTGGCATTGCTAGAAGGGCCGGGGAGGGGGGAAGCAGGCAGGGAGGAGGCCACGATGACGTGTGCGCTCGCCACCGAGCTGCTTTGGGGCGAGGGGGAGGAAGACGATAGGAGGGGGTGGCCTGGTGGGCTGGGCCAGCCACTTGGGCCGCTAGGTGGCTGCACAGGTGAGCCCAGGTAAGTCCTTCTCTCTCTTCTTTTCTAATACTTCCAGTTTTCTAATTTTTGTAATCTTTAGGGCTTTATTAAAAATACTAAAACAAGCTCAAAATTCATGCAACTGCTTGAGGCTACTGTTTGGATTATTTCCAACAGTAAACATTTTAGTTCATGAATATTTGGACATTTAAAATATTATGTAGCATTTAAATGCCCAAATGCAAATAACATATGATTTAATTCAAAAATCCAGAATGGCCTTGAAATATGTGCACCATTTTTGGCAGAGGTTTTCACCTTTATCAAAAATCATGAACTTTTCTAAAGACATTTTGGGTTATTGAAAATATATTTATTTGAATCTAGTTGAATTCATTTGGTGCTAGGGTTTAAGCAATCCCCATTTCAAATTTCTTTCAAGTTTAAACATTATGTAAACACTCTAATGCATGCACTGACCAGGGTTGTGACAACTCACCCCCACTAAACAAGAATCTCATCCCGAGATTCAAGCGTAGGGTAAGATGAAGGGGGAACGCAAACTAACATAATCTTCACGATCCAGGTTGCACTTCTTAAGAACGTTGATTCAATCACCATCATTGTCTCGATGTCTTGCTCTGAGAACTCCAACTAACATGACAACGAGAGAAAAATAAAAACTCTAGAAGGATCGATCTTCTCGAAGATCGAACAACTCAGGATCAACTCACGGAGTGAGACATTGAAATATCTCTCGAGCTGAGACACGAAGCATACATCTAGAGGGATGGAGTGGAACAGATGACGAAGGTTCACTAGGTAGGCAACAATCCCACACTTAAGAGGGTGGTGAATGGTTGTCAACGTAGCGAGGAGTTGAGTTGCCATGATACCATAACGAGACATGTTGGAGGAGGTGACTCATAGAATTAATACCTTAAGTGGCAAAAAGAATTACTTTTGATATAGAGATCACTGAGACTCTTTATACCAACCTAAGGCAATTAACCAACAATCGTTTGGCGGGGTGCGAAGGAATGGCATACCCAGACTAGAATGGATGATGTGGATTACCTTGTTGAAGACAATGCCAGAGCTGATTTTGCTTATCATCGGAAATGGACGGGACCCAAGGTAGAATGGCACAATGGTGGTGCAAGCTGGGAACAAAATGCAAATACTGGGAATGATTCTAGTAACTGGGAGAAACTCAACAGTAGATAGTGATTCCACTGTTTGAATGGTTACAGCATAACCGAAGAAAACTGGGAGCAAATCTCAATTAATGCCAACGATAAAACCTAGTGCTTGCGCGTGCTCTCAAGAACTTGAGCATTTCCATATTCATCAAGGTTTTACCAACATCCGTGTCAAGGATCCTGGCAACACAACATACTACCATGATGGATATTGGTGGAGGATGCAGATGCAAAGGAAGATAACACCTTCTCAGATTTCACCTTAGCGAGGCCAAGGGAACAGAATCTGGATGATCGACCGAGAAACATTTACCACTCCGCTTCTAATGTTCTCCTTGATGTACTAGCGTAACCCATTTATAGATGTGGTTTGGTACCTTGAACATCAAGTAAAAGGTCGGACTTTGGGAGCTCAAGAATCCATAAGGAATAACTACGGAGGTAAATCCTACGAAATCCTTATGGGCAGGTGGCCAACTTCCTCAATCAACATACTACAATATTGGGTCTTCCGGCTGGGTGTGTTGGCCACGGCATCCACTTTACCGGTTATAGAGAGACCAATATTATAGTTCTTGGGAAATGTTCCAACCATCATATCTGCCTGAGATTCAGATCTGGTTGGTGTCAGAACATTCCAGACTCGTCAAGGCTAGACAGAAAAATGAAAGTTTGTGACACAATCGACGAGATGACGTTGCAAGATTCTCGGGAAATGGACTACGATTGTAAGCTCCAAAACATGAGCTGGTTCTGCTACAAACATGTGAACACTTGTCCCAGACAGGCACGATCACATGGTAGTTTTACAACAAAACACTACCGAGTTCAGGAGCGGAACCATCAACAAGGATAGCGAAGTCCCAACACAAGTCATGATTCTTAAGAAGGAACTTCTTCCCCTTGAACAAATCAATCAGTGTCTTGGTGTGCTAGGGATACATATGGAATGAAGGTAGCTAGTCTCACAAACCAGTGTATACTTCGCACATGCATGACTGACTTGGGATGATTCTAGATGAAGCAACATTGACTTTCTCGAGTTCACGGCGGCAACTTGCACCGAATGCACATGAACTTGAGGAAGTCACTCCTTTCAGCCGAACATAGGCTTCATGAACAGGACATGAAGATAATGCTTATATAAGTTTCCAACACTAGCTTAATGTCCAACAAGATCATGGGGAAGATAGGAATGTTGTCGATGGGCTCAACAACAATTCATCCAGGGTTCCGTATAGACAGAATTCCACAATTAAGTGAACATGGTGATAGCATTGGTCAGACCAAAAGATATAATTGTGTATGCTCGAGTGATCAACCACGAGTAAGACAACATTAGGAGCATCGTTCGTACTGATTTGATTTGAGGATAGCCCACACTCAAATCAAAATTTTTACAAGACAATAGATACAACAACTAATCACAAGGACCAATCAATGAGGACATCATATTTCTTCAACACACATACAAGATATCCCTTAACATGAACTAAGTCAGACAAGCTTCCATCTTCCAGCTCTCCAAGTTTTTGTTTAGCTTAACCAACTAGCTCAGGGGTATCCAACACAGGTTCTTGGAGAATGGATGGTTAATAGGAAAACCAACTTGATCACGAGTTCAACATAACAATCCGGGAACAACCAGGTGATACTTCCGGGAAGATACTCGGAAAATCATGAACCACCGATATGTTACTAAGCTCGAGAACAATCTTGCTTTTCAGGGCAAGGCGATATGATCAAATAAGGAAGGTGTTGTAGGGTGGAACCCTAAGTGAAGATCTTTCACGAATTGGAGGGGGAATCCCCAAGAACAAGATGAACACAAGAGAGAAAACAAGAGGAACACTCAAGAACAAGTCCAATCACACATCCACTAGACCAACAATCACACAAGATCCACAAGGTACATGAACAATCAAAGGGAAACAAGATACATGGTAGAGTTCATCCCAAATCCTATGAAGGAGATGAGGGCTTGATGATCTAGGTAGATCCTTCCCTCAAGGGGGGCTTGAATCCCTAGGGATCTTCTCCAATGGAGGTCTTGTACTCCAATCGAGTCTTCTCTCTCAAGAGTAATCCCACAAGGGGAGGTACATGAGCTAAGCTTTATGGTTTGTGTCTATTCTTAGCTATCCCTCCTAATGAGCTAGGTGGGGGGTACTTATAGTCTACGGGCGAAATATGAGAGGGAGAGGGTTACAAGGGCAAAATCCCCAACTTGCACGCAGGCATTGGCGGAGTGGTCCGGGCACCCGGTGCAAAGAGGCCCGGGCACCCGGAGGTGGTGCGGTTGTAGGTGGCCGGGCACCCGGGGCCGAAGGGCTGGGCACCCGGGCTGGACAGGGCCGGCCGTAGATGGCCCGGGCACCCGGGGGTTCCAAGCCCGGGCACCCGGGGGCGCGCCAAGCGGCTGGGGGCATGGGCCAGGCACCCGGGGTGGAAGGCAGCAGCTCCAACGGGAGGGGCCGGGCACCCGGGGCGGCCAGGCCCAGACGGCCGTGGTCAGCACCCGGGGCCGAGGGCTGGGCACCCGGGGTGTCCAGTGGCTCCACTCCTTCGTGCCCATCTTCCTTCTCCTTCCTCCGTGTGTCTCCGGGTGAACTTGGTGTTTCCCTCCGTGCTTCCTCGTGACGATCTCCCAAGTACCTAAGAATGCACAATGTCTCCGATTGAGGTAGGACCCGATTCATATGCGATTCTGAACGAGACTCGAAGAGGAAAGAAGTGACCTCGTTGTCGATGTTGCGTGCACGTGCTCTTGTCACCGGTCCTCTCGGTGCTTGCGATGGTGATGGCGTGTCCATGTGTATGATGAGGGATGCTCCGCATCATCTCCCCCCCTTGGGAGAGATCCGTCCATGGATCATGATCTTCATCACCATGGGAAAGAGATGGCGTCACCGTGTAGAAGTGGACAACCACCAAGCACTCATCATTGTCAAGCTCGAAATGGTCACTCTCTGATGTCGCATCGTCTTGTGATTCCTTGAAAATTAGCAAGTACAACAAACACTTGGAAAAACAAATGTGGTCAGCGTTAGTGCAAAACCAAGCATTCGAGAGGTGATTCACCAAACAAGTGTCGTCAACAAGCATAGCATATGGTGTGACAAGGGGGTGTGTCATGGCATGTAAGCACATAAATTGAGCACATGGAGAAGCATCATGGAAACAATCATGCAAGGGTGAGGTAAAGGTGCTAATATGTGGAACAAGTGAACAAGCATCTACCTCAATGTCATAGCAAGCATGCATAAGACTCTCAATGAACGGTCTATGGTAGGCATAAGAGTCATTCACAACACCCAAGAAGATGATATCACTAAACACATGCAAGTGCAAGACAATCCAAGCATAATATGCATAGGGTGTAGTGAAAATCGTGTGGCACTCAACACAATAGAAAGAGCAATTGTTCATCATGTGTGAGGCAATCAAGGCAAGCATGTAGCAATCAATGGGACATGGCATATGTGAAGGAATGACATGGTTGCAACCAAACATGTGATAGGAGCGAGTAATCCAAGAATTGGATGCAACATGAGAAAGCATAGAAATCAAGTCGTGCAAACTAGTGGAGCAAAGATGCAACACACTAGAGGAACTCATGGCAATCATGTCATGTGAGCAAATAATAAGCATAGACAATGCACATAACATATCACAAGCATGAACACAAAGCAAGATCATAGTATCATCATAGGCATGGGTCATAGTTAGAACATGGCAATAACAAGCAATATCTCCACCAAGCTTGCAAATACACATACAAGTGGTAGAATCAATCATCATGTGTAATGCAAAGCATGGGTCACAAATGCATGGCAAAGGCATAGGAATGAGCATATCATGCAAGGTGAACATAGCAATATGGGCATAAAGTGAGAAGTGGTAAATAACCCATAACCATGTGAGAGCCATGTAGAAGAAATGCGCGAAGTCTTTGCGCAAAGAGAGCAGTGGGAAAGATATTCCAAGGGATCCCAAGTCATCGTTGCTCTCTAGAGCTCATTTTGTCAACTCGTGGGATTGCGAGGTTGACAAGTATTCATGGGTACCTTGTTCATTCCACTCAAGTGTTTAAGGTGAGGTGGCAAAGACCAAATGGTGGTCATCATCTTCATCTTGATGGAACCATGTGGGGGGTGCATCATATTCCACCATGGCCATCGTCTTGTCCATAGGAAGGGCGAAGTCGTCGCGGGTCGGCGCATCATCATATATGGGACCTAGCACCAAATGAGAAGACACAATAGAGGTAGAGGTCAAGTTGTTAGCAATGCAAATGGCCTCACGTGCCCTATCAACTTCCTCACTCTCTCTATGTGGTGGTGGCTCACTCACTCCCTCAAGGTAGGTGCACTCAATGTCACATATGGTGGAGTCACTCAAATCACTCAAGTGGTGGTGGTGGTGGCTCTCCTCACATGGGAATTGTGGCAGCTCATCATATATGGGGCTAGTGGTGAAGTCACTCTCACTCTCAATATGGTGCCAAAAGTCACTCAAGTCATCATACGTCGCCGTGGTCGAAGGTAAAATCCCATGCTCAACCATGTCGTCGCCATCGCTGTGGATGAAGGCCGAAGATGGCACATCATCGCTCTCCTCCATGACCGAAGAGAAAATCCCATGCTTGATCATCTCGTCACCGTCGCCGTGGAGGAAGGCCGATGTAGGCGTACTCGTCGGAGGTAGGCGAAGATGCCATACGTCCAAAGGCAAAGATGCCTTGATGACACTTGGCAAAGATGCCGAAGTGGTCGTAGTAGTTGTAGCTCCATCTTGGTTGTGCTTGTCTTGCGGTCTTCTCTTGTGCTCATGATGTCTGGCCGTAGCTTGATGTAGAGCTTTTTGGGACTTGTAGATTTACACATCGCGAGCAGCTTCATCTTGATGGTGTTGTAGTGCTTGAGCTCGATGACGTTCCGAAGATTGGCCACTTGAGCGTCGCCACCTTGAAGATGACGAAGGGGAAGAAGACTTGTAGTTGGCCACCATGTCTCGTACTTGATCCCTTTGTTCGGCCAACTTGGTGTCGAGGTAGTCCCTTATCCTTGCTTCATTTTGGCGAATGTCGATGGCGAGTCGCTCAATGCCTTGCATTGCTCGTTGTAGTCCGAAGATGGATGTTTTGGTGATGTAGTTGTTCGCGTTGTTGTTGTCGTGGAAGACCGGAGATGAAATGCCTTGCCTATCCATCACAAGACTCGAGTAGAGGTGAGTAGGAAATGAGATAAACAATACCAAGTTACCTTTTCCCAAAGTTGAGGATGTATCCCGTTTCACTTAATGTGAGATGAAAGAATAGTGGAATTGGTACCGAACTTGTTCACTCACACCTATCAAGTAAAGCTTATGGTGGAGCTCGGTGAGGATAGTGGCACAAAAATTTGATGCAAAATGTTAGCAAGAGTCAATAATGTTGGAAAAGATTCACAAATTCGCAAGCGAAACAAGTAGACCAATAGCAATATGTGGCACACGGAAACACACACACGGATAGATAAATGGGGTTGTGTAACCAAGGAATGAGCACAAAATGTGGAATCCACGAAAAACACTCGTGTTGCACAACTCAAGAGAGACGCTAGCACGATTGCTCAATAGGCAGATACGACACTTGTGCACAACCTATAAGATGCAAATGTATGAGCCTTCGATCCCAAGTATGCTATGTGTAGGATGTTCCCGAAGTTCTTCTCAAGATGATCCAAGATGATAGGAATGACAATCTTATGTGCAATGGTATGATGCTATGGCTCTTGCTCACGAGCTCTTTGCTCTCTTTTTGCTTAAAAGCTTATTCTTTTTTTTATATGGCCACTTATGCAAAATGCACAAACTAAGATAGCAATTGTATATATGTGGGAACGATCTTGTGACACAAGGGATGATATGATGATACCAAGATGATACCAATATGATATGGTATGTATGCAATGGAAGGTACGGATCACCAATGTGCACAAGTAACGTTGCCGACAATACTCAAATGGCTAGTCTCGATAGGAAAGTGACGCAAAATGGGCTAGGGGGTTAACAATGTAATGGCAAGAATGTACAATGATGGGATATCACGATACCAATGTGATATGGAGGTTACCGTTCTTGCTTACGGTTAGGGTGTCAAATTGGTGAAGTGGCCGATGTCGAAGACGACCTCGCGGCGATGATGAGTGGTGGTGTTCTTGATGTAGATACCAAGATGATGTAGACCCGTCCCTAAGTAGCCGAAACACCTTAGGAAACAGTAAAAAACCGCGAACTCAAAATCTCAAGGAAAATGTCAAATGGTGGTAGCGGAATGCGTTGGTAATTCTGGAGTTAGCAATGCGGAAGTGGTGGTGGTGGTTGATGACGAAGCAACCGTACCTAAGTAGCCGAAACACCTTAGGAGACTCAAGTCACCACTCAAGCAACCACAAATGCTATATGGATCGAAAATGGGTTAGGTTGCGGAAAGCTATGGTGGTTTTGCGGATGATATGGTGGATGGCCTAGGCAAAGATGCCAAAATGCCAAAAATTTTATGGAGTCAAATGGTGTTGAAATCTATCTATATGGATGGGGGATGTGAATAGCTACTCAACGATCTAAAGAACGTCAAAAACGGACTCCGGGAGCAAAAGTTATGGCCGAAACGGTTTTTGTTGGTGGGCTGTTTCTGGGAGGTGCGGGTGCCCGGGGTTTGGGGGTGTGGGCACCCGGGGTGGTCAGCGTGGTTGGGCTGAAGAAGAGGCCTGGGGGTCCAGGTGCCCGGGGGCAAGAGGTGCGGGCACCCGGGGTGGTCATGGGGAAACAACCCGGGGTGCGGGTGCCCGGGGCTCAAAAGTCGGGTGCCGGGGTGGTCAACGGAGATCTGGGTGCAGGTGCCCGGGTTTGAGGTCCGGTGCACAGGGTTGACGGATTTGGGCGAAATTCGTGGAAAAATGGAAGAAATTGGTGGATTTTGTGGAGGGAAAGGTGGAGATGGATGGGGGGAATGCTAGATCCACTTGAAACCAAGCAAACCCATGGATCAAATCCAACAGAATCTCATCAAACCAACAAATCACAAAAAAAATTGGGGCTATTTTTGGTGGGGAATTTTCAAAATTGGGGAAGAACACACAAAATTAGGCTAGAAAACAAAGAGGGTAGGCTCCAATTTCGTGATAAACCTTGGCTCATGATACCAATATGTTGTAGGGTGGAACCCTAAGTGAAGATCTTTCATGAATTGGAGGGGGGATCCCCAAGAACAAGATGAACACAAGAGAGAAAACAAGAGTAACACTCAAGAACAAGTCCAATCACACATCCACTAGACCAACAATCACACAAGATCCACAAGGTACATGAACAATCAAAGGGAAACAAGATACATGGTAGAGTTCATCCCAAATCCTATGAAGGAGATGAGGGCTTGATGATCTAGGTAGATCCTTCCCTCAAGGGGGGCTTGAATCCCTAGGGATCTTCTCCAATGGAGGTCTTGTACTCCAATCGAGTCTTCTCTCTCAAGAGGAATCCCACAAGGGGAGGTACATGAGCTAAGCTCTATGATTTGTGTCTATTCTTAGCTATCCCCCTAATGAGCTAGGTGGGGGGTACTTATAGTCTAGGGGTGAAATATGAGAGGGAGTGGGTTACAAGGGCAAAATCCCCAACTTGCACGCAGGCATTCGTGGAGTGGTCCGGGCACCCGGTGCAAAGAGGCCCGGGCACCCGGAGGTGGTGCGGCTGTAGGCGACCGGGCACCCGGGCTGGACAGGGCCGGCTGTAGATGGCCCGGGCACCCGGGGGTTCCAAGCCCGGGCACTCGGGGGCGCGCAAAGCGGCTGGGGGCATGGGCCGGGCACCCGGGGGAGCAAGTCTCGGGCACTCGGGGTGGAAGGCAGCAGCTCTAGCGGGAGGGGCCGGGCACCCGGGGCGGCCGGGCACCCGGGGACGCAGGGGCCGGGCACCCGGGGTGTCCATTGGCTCCACTCCTTCGTGCCCATCTTCCTTCTCCTTCCTCCGTGTGTCTCCGAGTGAACTTGGTGTTTCCCTTCGTGCTTCCTCGTGACGATCCCCCAAGTACCTAAGAATGCACAATGTCTCCGACTGAGGTAGGACCCGATTCATATGCGATTCCGAACAAGACTCGAAGAGGAAATAAGTGACCTCGTTGTCGATGTTGCGTGCACGTGCTCTTGTCACCGGTCCTCTCGGTGCTTGCGATGGTGATGGCATGTCCATGTGGATGGACGAGGGATGCTCCGCATCAGAAGGGATCGACACGATCCTAACTCATTGATCAAAGAGTGCACCAGAAATAAGGATTAGATAGCACGATCAACCTTAGGATGGTGATTCAATAATCAACACACTAAGAATGAGGTTATTGACCATTTATCTACCAAGCAACAAGATTGCTAGGAGTATTGATTTCACACATGATAGTTCACCTGTCGGCATTCCGGTTGCAATAACACGGGAACCGAAAAATGAATATTGAGGGCGAGAAGTATCACTATATCAAGAGTTCATAGGATGGTGTGCAATTCCCATGATATTCTTAATATAAAGATGATAATACTTTAGGGTAGAGCAGAATCATAAGCTGGATTGCATTTTGATCTGCGGAATACAACTGCTTTGACCAAATCCTAGAAATGGATAAGGTACTGGAGTTTGTTTCTCCTAGTCATTCCGGAATAGAAGGGCTTGACGGACCACCGAGTAATAGGCATCGATAAACAGGATTGCACAACTACTCCTTACTATCAGTTGATAGACAAGGGCCAGAGAGCAACTAAAGAGGGACAACTCAAAGGAACATACAATTTTCCAAGTTGTGGATGCATAGATTAGTATGACGAGCAAAACTCAACATTTCTTTCAGATGACCCATGCAGAAAGGTAGAACTGGCAGACTCACAACATGGAATGGAGAACTCATCAAGAGCACTCTATTGTGATCTTTCGGTTCAAAAGAACTTCTGCCAAGAATGGTTCATGGTATTTGGAAGAAGGAAATACCACGGACCTTGAGGACTATCACAAAGGTTACTAATAACCTAGAGGAACTAGCACCACTATCAACATGAAGTAAGTAGGGTGAATCTCGGGTTCAAAAACCCAGGAGTAGAATGCCTACTAACTAAGTGGCATCACGGGATGCTTTCGAGAATGATGGCCAGAATCATCACATTGGGTACACAAAACATGGCTAGATTACTAGATGATCCCCTAAGACACCTAGGGTCATAATAATAACTCCAACATATATGTCGAGGCAATAGAGTACCTCAACTCAGCAATTAGTGTGATTAACCTGGCCTAGAAGAAGATCGGAACCAAAGGGAAAGAATTTTGCAAGTGCATTAGATTGTTTAGAAACCTGGGATGACTCAGACAACATAACGGCTGCAAATGCTCAATAAGATTTGAGACATCCTGCAAAATGGTGGCATAGCCACTCAACATCACAATATCAAGGTTTCGAGATCAACTATGAGCACACGAAGGTAGAAGAAACTGAACTGAGACTTGAATTCATCATTCCTATAAGTCTACAGATTAGTAACACGTGATCCTGATAGAAAGAAGAGAAAACCTAGTTCCTTAACCCCATAGGAAGGATAAAATGACTGGGATCAGAAGGCATAAGGTGTAAGGAGTAAAAAGAGCCTTACGTCCATCCCACAATCAATTCCATTATATAACTAAAGAATTTCTAGACTCAACTTCGACCAGTTTGGCTTGGTAATCCTACAGGCAGTCAGGCTTTGATACCAAAGCTGTCAGGACCCCGATCCTAAGTCACACCAATCTAGCATTGTAACACATCATATCACTTTGTGGCCTCACGCACGGTATTTCCACGGGTGCCACCTTACCTGGCCCGGGACCGTTTGCGCCTTTTGGCTCACGTATATGATAGTACCGCTAGCATCCATATGACAAAGAACCCGGGCCGACATGACTAGTCGTACACCCAAGGTGGTGCTAACTTACAGGGACACGCATACATGACCCAGCAGCGAACATGTCGATCAACAATGTACGACCCCAAGTGATGTCTACTACACAACCTTCTTCTTGTAGACGTTGTTGGGCCTACAAGTGCACAGGTTTGTAGGACAGTAGCAAATTTCCCTCAAGTGGATGACCTAAGGTTTATCAATCCGTAGGAGGCGTAGGATGAATATGGTCTCTCTCAAACAACCCTGCAACCAAATAACAAAGAGTCTCTTGTGTCCCCAACACACCCAATACAATGGCAAATTGTATAGGTGCACTAGTTCGGCGAAGAGATGGTGATACAAGTGCAATATGGATGGTAGATAAAGGTTTTTGTAATCTGAAAATATAAAAACAGCAAGGTAACTAATGATAAAAGTGAGCGTAAACGGTATTGTAATGGTAGGAAACAAGGCATATGGTTCATACTTTCACTAGTGCAAGTTCTCTCAACAATAATAGCATAGATAGATCATATAACAATCCCTCAACATGCAACAAAGAGTCACTCCAAAGCCACTAATAGCGGAGAACAAACGAAGAGATTATGGTAGGGTACGAAACCACCTCAAAGCTATCCTTTCTGTTCTATCTATTCAAGAGTCCATAGTAAAATAACATGAAGCTATTCTTTCCGTTTGATCTATCATAGAGTTCATACTAGAATAACACCTTAAGACACAAATCAACCAAAACCCTAATGTCACCTAGATACTCCATTGTCACCTCAAGTATCCATGGGCATGATTATATGATATGCATCACACAATCTCAGATTCATCTATTCAACCAACACAAAGCACTTCAAAGAATGCCCCAAAGTTTCTACCGGAGAGTCAAGACGAAAACATGTGCCAACCCCTATGCATAGGTTCATGGGCGGAACCCGACAGTTGATCACCAAAACATACATCAAGTGGATCACGTGATATCCCATTGTCACCACAGATAAGCACGGCAAGACATACATCAAGTATTCTCAAATCCCTAAAGACTCAATCCGATAAGATAACTTCAAGAGGAAAACTCAATTCATCACAAGAGAGTAGAGGGGGAGAAACATCATAAGATCCAACTATAATAGAAAAGCTCGCGATACATCAAGCTCGTGCCATAGAGAGAACATGAGAGAGAGAGAGAGAGATATATAGAGAGAGAGACCAAACACATAGCTACTGGTACATACCCTCAGCCCCAAGGGTGAACTACTCCCTCCTTGTCATGGATAGCACCGGGATGATGAAGATGGCCACCGGTGAGGGATCTCCCCTCCGATAGGGTGCCGGAACGGGCTCCCGAGAGCTTTTTGGTGGCTACAAGGGCTTACGGCGGCGGAACTCCCGATCTATCTTCATCTTCGATGTTTTCAGGGTACGTGGACTTATACAGGCGAAAGAAGTCGGTCGGGGGAGCCTCGAGGCCCAGGAGGCAGGCGCGCCCGGGGGTGGCGCGCCTCCTATCTCCTGGCTTCCTCGAACCTTCCCTAGCTTGAACTCCAAGTCTCCCGAATCATATCCTTTCCAAAAATCACGCTCCCGAAGGTTTCATTCCATTTGGACTCCGTTTGATATTCCTTTTCTTTGAAATATTGAAATAGGCAACAAAACAGCAATATGGTCTGGGCCTCCGGTTAATTGGTTAGTCCCAAAAGTAATATAAAAGTGTATAATAAAGCCCGTAAACATCCAAAATAGATAATAAAATAGCATGAATGCTTCATAAATTATAGATACGATGGAGACGTATCAGCATCCCCAAGCTTAATTCCTGCTCGTCCTCGCGTAGGTAAATGATAAAAGAAAGAATTTATGAAGTTTGAATGCTAGCAGGTGCACAAGTTTGATCAATGATAATTTCAATCACCTTCTCTAGCATGATTATATGTCATAACAGTAGTTCATCTCAT